>JAZKJV010006324.1:0-223415 GCA_037367405.1 Ottelia alismoides | reverse complement strand
TACCCATAACCCTGAGTAATCTTGCAATAAAAAATCATAACCCTGCATAATAGCAAATTACATGAGAAACCCCGGATAATCACTCCGTCTCACATTCATAACCCTCCGTTAGTTTTCTCTTTAACCCAACTATATCATTGGGTTAATCTAATCCTTATTCTATCCAACGGCTGCTAAAAAAATTCAAACAAAAAACAAAAATCCCAAAACTCCTCTCCTTCCGTCTTCAACGTCCCTCCCCATCTTCCTCCGCTAGCTTGCCCCTTCTCTTCTTCCTTTGATGACAACCTCTCGCCGGAGGCATACACGGAGGGAGAGGGGGTTTCCAGAAAATTGCAGCTGGGGATGGCTTCCAGGCGTGCGCGACGGCGGGGGGGATTTGGGGTGTTGGCTTCCAGGCGGGCAGCAGGGTTGCGACAGGAGGGGGGTTTGGCTTCCAGGCAACATGGGCGGAGGAAGACCGGGGGGTTGGCTTCCAGGCGGGCAGCAGGGTTGCGACAGGAGGGGAGGCCTTTGGCTTCCAGGCAAACATGGGTGGAGGGAGATCGGGCGGAGGGCAACGAGTGGAGGGTCGACCGGGGGGAGGGGGTGTGGTTTCGGGGGAGGGTTGCGAGGGGGGGATGGGTTTGGATTCCATGCGACATGGGTGGAGGGCGGTCTGGCGGGGGGTTGGGCCTTTGGCTTCTCGACAGCCAGAGGGAAACAAGTGGAGGTTTGGCTTTCGGGCAGGGGCGGTTCCGGAGAGGGTTGCGACGGGGGGATGGGTGGAGCGAGACCAGGCGGGAGCTTTGCCTTCCAGGCGACGGCGGGGGGTGGGGGATCGACGGGGGATGGTGCTTTTCCAGGCGCGGGGGATGGTGCTGGGCTTTGCCTTCCGGTCAGGGGGCGTTTGGGGGAGGCTTGCGACAGGAGGGGAGGGGTGGCGGGTTCCAGGTGATGGGGGGATGGGTGGAGGGCGACCGACGAGTGAGCGTGGGGGCTTACAGACATGGCGATTGGGGGGGAGGATTGCGACAAGAAGAGGGAGGGATTCCAGGTCAGGGTCGACGGCGGAGGAGGGGGCTATGGTCAGGCTTTCGGAGGCAACGATGGGAGAGCTTTCATGTTAGCGAAAGCAAGGGGAGGACGACGGAGGAGGCGGCAGGGAGAGGGCTAAAGGCGATGGGAGAATGGAGGTATCATTTTGTAAATAAAAATTACTTTGAAGGGTAAAATTGTCCATATTTAACTTTTTCCATCTGAGTTAACGGAGATTCGAAACGGAACTTGACACAGGGTTATATCATGTAAAGGTTAAGCATTACTCGGGGTTTCTCGTATAATTCACTATTATGCAGGGTTATGATTGTTATTGCAAGATTACTCAGGGTTATGGGTGTAAAAATCCCTTATTAAAAATGTAGCAAAGAATACGATATTCGTTGTAAATTTCAAGAAATGAATAATATTCGCTAAATTATATTTAACTATGCAAGACATGATGTTAAATATTAAATTATTTATTATCTTAGGTTGAGGTTTTATCTTATACCTTACAATATATATATATATATATATATATAGGAGAAACTTCAAATGAGGCGGGATCTCACCGATATTGTGGTGAGCTCCTCCATCTCATCCATTTAATTTAAATCCCACGGCTGTGATTAATTTCACATTAATTACATTATTTTAATGGTAAAAAACCCATTTTGGTCATTTGTCTAATTCTAAATATAGAATGTGCCAACTAAATTTCCTAATATCTCTCTCTCTCTTGATTAATCCCAGCCCAGCCGCCTCCTCTGCCCCCTGTCCTCTCCCCGCCGCATGTCCTCCATCTGTCGGCGGCCTTTCTTGGTGCAACGTCCGTCTTCCTATGCGCACACCACCTCGCCACCAGCCGCGGGCATGCGCCGCTACCAACGCCTCCTGTGCCCCACCGTTCAGCGCATCTGCGCGCCCCCAGGCGGCCGTCCCTTTGCGCGACCCCCGCGCAAGGCTCCGCGCGCCCCCAGGCGATCTCCTCCACCTGTCGGCCTTTGCGGTCGCGCGTGGCCGCCGCCCGCTCCTCCCCGCGCCTGCACCTCCTCCTCCAAGGCACCGCCGCGCGTCCCTCCACCCCGACCTCCTGCGCCGCGAACCGCACCGCTCGCTCCGATCTCATCCGCCGCTGGCGCCATTGGAGAAGAAGGGAGGAGGCGGCGCCCACCTGCTTGCCTCCTCTTTGCCCTTTGAAGAAGATACGAAAGGAAAAAAAACCCTAGATGTGGGGTTTTGAAATAAAGAAAAATCTTTTGGCGAAATTATAAAGAAGTATTCAACTTATTCAAAATTTCAACTTATTTGAAAATGCGCGGAGGAGGGGTCACTTAGCTTTTTTACAAATCGTAGTTTTTTTTACAAAAATGGGAATGTTTTGTGCAAATATTGAATATTTTTTACAATATCATGTCAATTTTTTACATTTTCAATATCTAACAGTGTACCTATTTTTTCAGAACCCTACAGAAATATTACAAAGTGATCAGTTCATTTTACAAATAGTGCCTAAATTTACAAAGTGATCAGACACTCTTACAAAGGAGCGAGATTTCGTTACATTATCATATAATATTTTTACTTAACTGATATTCAGATTTACATATTTATTTACATTTTTACAAATCTCAATGTTTTTTCTCTATTTTGCAGGACTCGAAAACATGTATGGCAATTGAACTTTAACACAATGGAAAACATGCGTGAATTTTACAAAGAAGGGAGATTCAGTTACAAAGATTCACGGATTTTTTTATAAAACAATCATTCACAATTATAAAAAAGTTGCATCTTACATAGAGGAAAAATACTCTTACAAAAAACTTACTGAAATTACAAAATGAATGTACACATTTACAAAATTATACAACCATTTACAAATGAAATTACAGTAATAAAATGAAATCATTAATGAAATTTTACAAAGACTATAATAATTTTTACAAAACTGTTGTTGATTTCAGATCATTTGGAACAAAATCGGAAATTAATCAATAAATGCATTTGTGAAAATACCAAATCGAGAAAAGCTTATAATGGCAATTTGAAACTAATAAATGAAACTCGAAATTAATGAAATCAATTTAACGAAAATGCCCTTTTGGATGAGGTTTTTGATTCAACCGTCGGATTGAGATTTGACGAATCTGGTCGATGGCTCACCACAATTTCGGTGAGACCCCACCTCATTTGAAAGGGTCCCTATATATATGGGTTAAATGGGGCTGCCCCTTGGGGGGAGCTAACTTGGCTCAAAGTTAGCTCCCCCATGGGGGCAGCCCCATTTTACCCTATATATATATATATAAACTTTTAGTGATTTTGAACCCATATTAAGTTCATATTCTTGTATTATGACATTTTTTAGTCACCGAGTTCTGAGAAAAAAATATTAGTACTTGATGAAGAGTGCATGTCCTATCTAAAATGCTAGGTCCGCCACCGACTCATGGTAGGATATGCCCCCTACCATCACCATAACGATCAAGAGGAAGTATTTCAGTAATTACTAATTCGGATCCAATTTTTCTCCATATTTGAATGGTTAAGTTGCTTGAGATTTGCTATTCGCATTCATAATAGAGATATATAGTTGCTTATTTAGAGCGAGTTAAAGAGGTTTATTAGATCAGATTTCATGAAATTGTACTATCCTCTTGCATGCTTAACAACATAATCACATAGCAAAACCCAATTCAAAATCAACAACTCCCAAATAAGTTTTCTCCAAATCTCCTTGAAAATATTCTTCCACCAGAGATCCGTTCTCACATTCATCATTGTAGAAGGCCCGTGCGACCGTCGTGGTCAAACAACCACCTCAGGTGGTTGCGGTGAGGCCGGGTCTTGGGGAAGACCGTAACCATTGGGCGTGGGGGAGGGAACGAGCTTGATGAGGGGACGTTCATGCCCCTATATATATCTACCTCCACTGGGAGGGGGAGATCATCCGAGAACCACCTCGCCATAGGGAGCCCTCTCCCATTACCTATCTCCATCCCCCCTCTCTCTATCTCGTTTTCTCTCGTAGCTGAAACAAAAGGCGTACCTCGTAGACAACCCCATTCACTAGTATCAGAGCTCCTCCGTCGTCAAGCTCCTCCGTCGTTGACGCCGTTGAGCTCCTCTGGATAACTCCATTCACTGGTATCGTGAAGGTTGTAGCTATCGTCGCTATCTCTTGGACGAAACCCTAAAGTCGAATCTAATATGGCAAGCAAGACTATTGCCACTGAGGTGGGGAACATAGAGTACCTTAACGATACTAATTATAAATTATGGAGTAGAAAATCTACTATGGCCTGTTGCACGATAGTATACATTCCATCATAGACAAACCCGACCAACATTATATGAAAATCCAACTGTGGAAGAAATTAAGTCCCGCGAACAGTGGGAGAAAATAGATAATAGGGTTAGAAGTTTTATGCTGACCCATATGGAGTTGAATCTGATTCGAGTCTTCGAGACCTGTAAATCAGCGTATGAGCTCTGGACTGCGGTTAAGGAGAAATATCACTCTAAATCTGAAGTAAGCGTCCAACTTCTTCTACACAAGTACAACTCATGTAGAATGAAAGAATATGAAAACGTCCTTGAGCACGCGAACAAGATGATCATGATGGCCAAAGATCTGGCGGCTGCTGAGTGCGCAATTCAGTAAAGGATGCAGATAGCAACTATACTAGGAAGTCTCCACCTTCATTCGACATGGTTGCTACATCTATGAGAATGAATGGCAATATTAAGTCTGTGACAGATCTACATGCACAACTGTCAATTGAGCAGGACCTCTCTAAGCAAAGATCGAAGGCTGAGATCTTTGAGGTCGAGGAAAAAGAAGAAGCAAACGCCGTGCACACGAAGAAAAGGTTAGGACCCTCCAAGGCAAATTTCAAGGGAAATAATGGGAAATACCCACGTGGATCTTGCTACGGTTGTGGCAAATATGGCAATTCCAAGGTCAATTTACCTAACAAGAAGAAGCCAAGAAATTCTAAGATGCCTGAAAATAAAGACACGAAGAAAATGGAATTCGTAGCTGTCGTGGAATGCAAATCCGTCATCACAGAGAGTGACGGATGGTGGATCGAGTCTGGTGCAACCAGACACATTGCAAAGATGAAGGAGGGCCTAGTGGACTTCAAGGAGCTGAGCAAAGGAGAACAAAGGATCTTCATGGGGAACAACACCTACCTGGACGTGGAAGGTGTTGGAACGTACAAACTTGACCTGGAGGATAGCATTATGATACTTAATGATGTACTATATGCCCCAGGGATACGTCAGAACCTGATCTCTGTCTCAATACTACTCAAGAAGGATTTCGAAGTCTGTTTTTATAATAAGCATGTATCTATAGGCAAGAATAAGAAGGTCTGTGTGATGGGAAAGTTTGTGCCCGAGCATGATCTGTTCTGTCAACCTGTAATAAACTCTAGTGAATCAATGAATGTCTCTTCTGAGTATTCTTTGTGTTGTTTGTCTAACTATGATTTGTAGCACATGAAACTAGGCCATCTAGGAAATTCTAAAATAGATAAAATGATGAAGGCAAATCAGTTGTCTAAGATAACGGGTGCAAGGACATTGTCCTGCGAACACTGTCCGAAAGGTAAAATAACGAGAAGACCCTTCTCAATCGAAATTCGGTCAACAGAGTTATTAGATTTGATCCATTCGGACATATGTGGATTACTGAGTATCAGCACACATAGAAATAAGGAATACTTTATAACATTCATTGATGATTGCTCAAAAATCTCCTTTGTCCATCTCTTAGGAAGAAAGTCGGAAGCACTTGAAACATTTAAGAGATATAAGGCGGAAGTAGAGACAAGATTGGGAAAATCAATCAAGATCCATAGGACAGATAGAGGTGGGGAATATACCTCAAAGGAGTTTGAGGATTATTGCATTTATTCATGCATTCGTAGGCAGACTACAATGCCCTATATACCACAACAACATGGTGTAGCAGAAAGAAAGAATCGAATCTTGATGAATGCAATAAGGTGTATGATTTCACACTCAGGACTCTTCAAGAAATTCTAGGGAGATGCAGTGTTGACTGCGGACTATATATAGAATAAGATTGCCATCAAGTCCGTAGAATCAACGCTATATGAAATATAGAATAGCAGAAAGACCGAGTTAGGCTATCTCCGGTAATGGGGATGTGTTGCACATGTTCTGGTATTGAGTCGGCTTAGGGACAAGCTAGACTTTAGGATATTAAAGTGCAAGTTTATTGGATATAGTGAGAATTCTAAAGGATATATGTTCTTCCATTAAACTAAAGGTCTGATCGAAAGTGGTGATGCTACTTTCCTTGAAATTCATCAAGAAAAGGAGCATGAAAGTAGAGGAATCAGATCCTCTGATTGTCCTACTAGACAATGAAGATGACTTGGGCGTTAGACAAGAACTTGAAGATGATATCGATCATCCAAATATAGAGAATGAACGTATAGATCATAATGATCCTTAGAGGAAGTACGTGGACCCACACAACCCACGAGTATAATCGGCAACAAGAGATCCATAACACGACCCGCATTGATGGAAGATTACCATTTCTATAGATGCGAGGCATCGTGTTACACCGTGGATGAGGATGTCGCGGATTGTATATATCCCATATCCTTTGATGAGCTATGGCTTCATCTGAGTCGGAATCATGGTCGACCGCCATGAGGGATGAGTTGGACTCAATCGAATGAAAAGGTGTTTGAGAATTATGTGATTTTCCAGAAGGTAGGCAATCCATAGGATGTAAGTGGGTATTCAAGAAGAAGTACCAAGCCAATGGTACTGTTGATAAATACAAAGCAAGATTGGTTGCCAAGGGTTATAAGCAAGCTGGAATAGATTTCCAGGAAACCTACTCTCCAGTGGCTAAGTTTGCATCCATTCGGATGATCTTAGCCATAGTCGCATATATCGAATTGGAATTGTTCCAAATAGATGTGAAGATGACCTTTCTTAATGTATAATTAAAGAAGGAGATTTATATACGACAACCTGATGGCTCTCAAGTTTAAGGTCAGGAGAAAAGGGTTTACAAGTTAAGAAAGTCATTATATAACTTAAAGTAGTCTTCACGGCAATGGTATCTCAAATTTCATGAGAAAGCTATCCAATTTGGATTTGTTGCAAATAAATTGGATTACTGTGTGTATGTCATGAAGAGTAGGAGCACGTTTGCAATCATGTCATTGTATGTGGATGACATTCTGCTTGCAGATAATGACATACAAATACTCAATGAAATCAAATAGAAATTGAGCAATGAATTTGAGATGAAGGACATGGGCGAAGCATCCTATGTTCTTGAAATTGAAATAACAAGAGACTGGGACTTAAGGACATTAAGCCTTAGTCACGAAAGATATTTGCATACTATATTAAGGAGATTTGGAATGCATAATAGCACTCCGGCTCCAACATCACTTGTGTTGGTAAAGAGACTCAGCAAGAGTCAGTGTCCCGGAAAGGGACAAAAACCTTTAAATGTACCATATGCACAAGCGGTGGGAAGTCTAATATATGCAATGATGTATACTCGACTTGATTTAGCTTATCCCGTAAGCTTAGTCAATAGATATCAAAGTAATCCCGGTTTAACACATTGGGTAGCTGTAAAAAAGATTCTTCGATATCTGAAAGGGAGGGTACATCTGAAACTCGTGTATCAAGCAGAATCGCTTGAAGTGGTAGGATACTCCGATGCTGATTTCAGAGGGGATGTGGATGATAGAAAATCCACATCGGGTTACCTATTCATGTTTGGTGGTGCAACCGTTTTTTGGGGTAGCAAGAAACAAGGATGTGTATGTAGACATACACAGGAAGCAGAATATATTGCATATAGCATGGCCACCACTCATGCTGTTTGGATCATACATTTTCTAGAGAATCTAAGCCTCAATTGGTCAAAGGACCAATTGAAATGTATTACGACAATCAAGTTACGATAAGCTTGATCAATAGCAGGGCTAATAGTTCTAAAGGAAAACACATTGAGATCCAATATCACTATATACAAGATATACTGGGAAAGCAAAAAATCATGGTAATCTACATACCTACTAGCGACATGTTGGCTGATTCCCTAATTAAGGGAATAACTGCACGAACTTATATTAAACATGCTGGTTTAATGGGACCCAGGAATGTTTGAGTCAAGGAAGATGTTTCATTATCCATAAATCTTCATGTATATACTACACGAATAGTGGGAGTATATATGTTTTGACCACTTCGGTCAAGTGGGAGATGTAGAAAGCCCGCATGACCGACGTGGTCAAACAACAACCTCCACAGTTGCGGCGAGGCCGAGTCTTGGGGAAGACCGTAACCATCAGGCGTGGGGGAGGGGGCGGACTTGACGAGGGGATGTTCACACCCTTATATATATCTACCTCCACTGGAAGGGGAAAATAATCCGAAAATCACCTCGCCATAGGGAGCACTCTCCCATTACCTATCTCCATCCCTCTCTATCTCATTTTCTCTCGCAGCTGAAACAAAAGGCGTATGGCGTACCTCGTCGACGACTCCATTCAATCATACAAGTAAGAACTAAGTAGAAGCGAAAAGCGTCAAGTGACAAAACTTACGAAGATATAAGCCATTTAATGGGATGCCAGAACTTCCACAAATTGTTGATATAAGCAAATTCAACAAAAGAAGATTTGATCATCGTAGTCCAACAGTCCTAATTTCTGATTTCTGTTTCTATCTGCCGTCCTACTCCTAATCCAAAGAGGACTCGATTAATCAGTCTATCTCTAATCTCTGTATAAGATAAGCGCAACGGCTAAGTTCCTTCCTCCTCCACACGTACCAAATTTAGCTCTTCATTTCCTCTTTGTTCTACTTCCATCATGTCTTCTTCTTCCTCCAAGGACATGATTACCCTCCGCAGCAATGACACCAAGGAGTTCAGGGTGCCTTAGCCTTCCAATCAAAGGTGCTCCAACAACTCATGGAGGGCATCGACAGTGCTGCCGGTGCAATCCCCCTCTATAATGTCTCCGGTAAGATCCTCGAGAATGTTGTCGAATATTGCGAGAAGCACACTGAGAAAACCGACACGGTGGAAGTGGATTTCAAGAAGTGGGATGAGGAGTTCATGAAGAAGATAGATACAAATACGCTCCATGATCTGATACTGGTTGCCAACTACCTAGAGATCAGAGGGCTGTTCGATATGACGTGCCAAACCGTGGCGGACATGATAAAGGGTAAGATGCCGGAGGAGATAAGAAAGATGTTCGATATCGCGAACGACTTCACCCCCCAAGAGGAGGAGGAGATCAACAGTCAGAATCCCTGGGCGTTTGCCTGATGAGAGCACTGCTACATATATATTATATCTAGGGTTTTATTTGGTCTTTAGTTTTTGCATGATTCTTCTTCTGGATAGAAATTGGTCTGCATGGGTTTTTATTATCCCCAGTAATTCCGCAATATTTTAATCCTCTCATTCTTGGTGATGTTTTATGTAATTTTACTTTATAGCTTTGGAGTTTATATTCTTGAAGTTTTTATTTTGGAGCTGCAGGAGAATTTATAAACACTTGATTGATCGACGAGAATAAAAATCTTTACAACAGTTAGGCTTGCGTTCTTTTTTGGTTTTGTGCTTGAATACTGTATGTGCGGTCTTCACAGTTTAAAATTTAATTATTGACATCAATTGGTATGGATCATCAATCGTTAGAGATATCCATAGTGAGTATAGAAAACCAACTGAACTAGGGAAGTTATTACGAGAAATTCCTGTCGATAATATATAATTTAACAAATAATAAGGGTTCTAGATCTACTTTTTTTTGTCATAAGCCCGATAATTTCTAGGGTCCGGGTATCCCCTTTTATTGAAAACAGAAAAAAAGTACAAGAAAAAGCAACTGGAGCATGTAGCTTCTACATATACTACAAACTAAAATAAAAATGGCCAACTTGGCCTTCAAGCATCACTCCAGCTACCTTTGAATCTTCGTAAAGCTTTCTCTTTAGCCTTCCTTAGTTTTGGAGATCTTCTCTGAGGTGGTGCCCATTTATGATGAATGCTTAGCATATAGCTGTCACTATAGGTATCATCCTCCTCCGGCTCGGGTAAAGAGTCTTCAACTTCATTGTCTTCCTTTTCAGAGTGTCCACCTTCAACAATCTCTCCAGAAGCAAAATTCTGCATAGAGTGGTCTGACCAGACTTCTATATTCAAGTTACAAGCAGGGATTCCCTCTTTGGATTGCGGGAATGACCATAGTGATGGCTCAATGGGATCTTCCCGTTCAGAGTAGGTTGGCACAAGCATAATGTGAGGTGCAGAACAAAAGCTCTTGTCTCTTTCTTTGATCTTCTGCCAGGAAGGGGACAATAAAATGGCCTGCAATGGAGCAGATCCACCAGGAGAAATAGTCTTGTCATCCTTCTTGATCTTAAAAGGAACAGGAGAGACGAATCCATATCTGTCTGTCTTCAATCCTGAGTATTTCTCTCTTTTTGAAGGCTTTTGGACCTGAGTGAAACCTTCTTTTATATAGTCATCAAAGCGTTGATGTTCAGGACTGCATATTCCTTCATTTACTTCTGGTGACGAGGTGAGGACTCCCCCATCATTCGAACCATCATCAACATCCATATCAGTTGGCTGAATCACTTGGGTAGGCTTGCTAGGGTCTGGGTTTAACAAGCCACCAGCATTAGAGCTTTCCAAAATAATCAGGTCCTTTGTAGGCAATTCAACCTGAACAGGTTTTGGAGGCGGAGTTGTATTGAAGAATCCTTTTTTTTAAAATTGGTTGAGGCTGAGAAGTTCTATTCTTTTCTTTCAGCTCTGCAGTTCGCTTTCCCTTCTTTTTAGAAGAGACCTTCGTCCAACCATCATCCCCTTCTTTCTCCATTGGACGGAAAAAGAGAGGTTTATCCGGGTATGGAGCTGCAATTTCCCTACTAAGTCTTTTCTCTGGTTCATCCCTTATGATAAATGCACCATTATTCCTAATGCTCGCTGCCGGGGGTTCTAATCCTTCTATCAATATGCTTTTACCCTTCTTTTGCGCCTGATTGATCTCTTGAGTAGTTACTAGAGCTTCTTCTTGTTGTCTAAAGTGAGTTGATTGCGCATCACTGATCTCTTGGGTCTGTTTCTGCTGTAAGTACTGAAGATCAGAATTCCCTTGTTCTTGCTGCTGAGGAAACCTTTGGAGTGAATGCTGCTGTGAAGAAGGAGCATGTTGATCCACCCCAAGTTGATGTGTGGAGAGGGCCTGCTTCTCCTCCTTGTTCTCTTGAGGAGGTGGCTTCGTATGTGGGGGAGGCTGGATTTCTTGAAGCAGAAGAGTGTTTCCTGTAGCCTTCCATATCTACGCTTCTTTCTCCTTCGTTTTCTTCCTAAACCTGCACTCTTCAATGTCATGTCCAATCACAAAACAAGAAGAGCAGAATTTAGGCATCTTCTCATAGACGATTTTCTGTTTGAACTTTTGTGCACCATTCTGAATCCAAATTGAATTCACCCTAGGCTTGGTCAAATCAATCTCCACAAACATGCGTACATAGCTTGGTCTTAAGAACTCTTTGACTGCCTTGTCCACGCAAATAAATCTACCAATCACCCCAGCTTTGACTTTAAGAAACCCGGGTTTTGAAGATGAATGTTTAGGCATGGCAAACCAACCCAAACATCAACTTGGGTTGCAGTGAGATACGGTCTGAAGAAAGGGGACCACCTGGAAATAAAGACCCATTCATTCTGGAAGGTGAAGTTCTCCGAAGCATAAGCCAAAACAAAGTCTTCATTGTTCTGGAACCTTATCAAAATATGTTTAGCATCAAGGGCACCGACATAAATTTCTCCTTTAGGTTCCAATTTCTTCTTAAGGAAATTTAAAAACACCACTAAGTCTGCTCTTGAATTCTGGAATCGCGCAACCAGACTGGATAGAAAAGGCTTTTACAACAACGCGACCTCTTCGCCTGAAACTCCGAGGGTATATTCACCATCTTCAAAATTTCCTTCTCTAATAGGAATAGATTCAAGAATAGGAGGTGAGTTCACCCTTTCCAAAAATACCGCCAGAGAAGGTTTGACCACGTCACCTCCTTTTTTAAGATCAGATTTCTTTCCATACTTGACTGCGTCTAAAAAAGGAAAAGAATCGTTTGAAAATTCAATTTCCCCCTTAGAAACTGCCATCCCAAAATGGAAATCTTCGTCCAAGTCGAAACCCTAGCACAACCAAGCAGCGCCGCCACACAGAACTTCGAAGAAAAACAAAAGTTCTAGATGCTGATCTTTTCCACGGAGAACAGATCTCCCCCAAAGCAAGAAGTCTATAGAAAGACTCTTTCCGCAGGATCACAGCTTCGTTAAAGAACTCGGAGTGGTTTCAACGAAGAAAACCAATCCCAAATTGAACAAAACAAGCCAAATCCGCTCCAAAGGCGAAGAAATGAACCAAATCGAATATCTAACCCATAACTAATGGTTAAATAATCGATAGGAAAGGAAGAAATGATCTGACGAAGGTAGATAATCGAGATCGCCCAAAATCGCCTTTTTTTTCTCCAGAGCTTCTCTCCTCCCAGCGGGGTTTAGGGTTTTCTAGATCTACTTTCCCAAGTCCCAATATCAACAAAAATGAATCTAAATTGATTTTTAGATCAAAAAGTTCAATTTTCACAAAATAAATTCTATATAAGCATAGTATTGTCCATAAAAAATCAATTTCCAAAATCTGGGGTTATTTAACTTTATTAAAATGACTTCAAAATGATGTAAAATTAGCAATATATGAATTCTACAAGGTTGAGGAACCGAAATGCAACTTAAATAAAAGTTTAAATTCAAATAATCAACCCCACTAGGACCGTATTCAAATACAAGAAATGTAATTCAAATTTCATGGTGACCCACTGACGTCGACTATTAATTGTACCAAAAAAGACGTGTACCATTAGAACACGTGGTAGCTCCCTATCAACCTCGAAGAGGGCGAGAATCGTCTATTGTAAGTTGATTGCAGGAGACTCTACTGCAATCAACGGATGAGCGACACGTGTCCCGGAAGAATCCGACGGCTGCCCCACCCCTCCGACTCCTCTATCCACTAGAAGCCCTACCCCTCTCTCCTTCCCTGACCCTCTCATTGCCAGAGCACCCTTCCCCTTCGTTGCTCTCGCTCGCGTCCCTCTTGCGCCACCCTTCCCCCGACCCTATCCAACGGCACAAAAACATCTCCTTCCCCGGCCCCAAGCCCTCTCGCTGCCAAAGCGCCCTCCCCGACTCCAAGCCCGCCCGCCGCCACCCTCTCCCCCGAGGCTCTCGCTACCAGAGCCTGCCCTTCCTCGACCCCAAGCCCTCTCGTTGCCAGAGCGCCCTCCCCGACCCCAAGCCCGCTCACCGCCAACCTCTCCCCCGAGGCTCTCCCTGCCAGAGCCCACGTCCTATCCCCCGACTCCGCCCTCTCGCCGCTAGAGCGCTCTCCCCCGACCCCAAGCCTGTTCGCCGCCAACCTCTCTCCCGAGGTTGTCGCTGCCAGAGCCCGCATCCTATCCCCCCGACTCCGCCTCCTCGACCCCGACTCTCTCTTACCACACACACCTCTCGTCTCGTCGATCCGCGCTCCTCGACGGCCCGAGGTACGACTAATATCTTTAGATTCTTGACGGTCCGTGCTCCTCAACTAATCAACTCACCATGAACGATCTTATTGCAAATCTTATAGATCGCAAAGTAAAGTTGGAAAAGGACATTCATCTCGAAGATCAAGATCATAAGAAAGGTAAAGCTCTTTCTTTTAAAGCTACAACTAATATCTATTGTCACTTAAGTTTTGATAATGATGACCATTAGCTATATATATTTATTTTTATAGAAGACTAACCTTTAATATTAGGAGTTGGACGAAAATGAGAACACATGTGGTTGCATGTAGCTGAAAGACTATACAAGAACAAAGTGTTTTTGGGCATGGAACCTCAAAAACATACATGGTTGAAGTGCAACTTTGCATATTCTCAGAAAAATCAAGGGTGTATCTACAATGTACTAATCAAGAAGTACAAGGGTATTCAATTACTTAAGAAGATAATACCATTTTTTCATAAAGTTGTTTTTCTTACTTAGGGTTATTGCGTAAATTTTTTTATATCTCTTCTAATGCATGAAGGAGTTTATTCTAATGATGTACATGTAATTGTAGAGGTGGAGTGGTTTAAACAAGAGAAGAAGTTTGTTTATCCGATGATGAATGATATCCCATCATTCAGTCAGTTGATGAAGCGGATGGAGATCCCACCTGCATGTAAAGTCACTCCAAGGATTGCGACATGCTCACCATCAACAAATGAAGAGAATAAGCGCCCGAGAGAGCGCATTGTGGAATTGGTACACCTATTGAAAAAAAGAAAGGATGACGGAGAAGGGAGATGTGAGGGCCGATGGAAGCCTTACAATGCAGAGGTAACCCTATATTTTGATCATGTAACTCTTGTATTAGGAACTTATCACTTCACATTAACTTTAAAAAATTTACTTAGTTGTCCAAGGATATAGTTTATCATACATCTTCGGGTAATTACTACACGACGACATAGTTGGAAGAAGTCAGAAAAGGGGGGTTTGTTGTCAATGATGTAAGTTTAAAAAATTATGATATTATGATAAATATTTTAAAATATAGTGACTTGACATCGTACTTTTCTTTTTTGAGGTGATTGATGCGTATGTTGACATTCTTGCTGTTGAGAATCATAATATGAGGACCCACCACAAATGTAATTTCTTATCCGTATATGCCCAGGTAAAGTGATTTTCATTAATGGTTTGTACTATTTCTCTATTAATGTGTAATTTCATTACAGAATAAATTTCATGGGGATCTAAAATTTCATGGGGATCTAACACATGCTTCTCACGAGGAGGTGTTGGAGTTTGGTAATTTTTTTATCGGGAGAACATGAAGATGTTTTCATTGTATTTTAAGATTATTTTCTCGGATACGCATTGGCATCTCGTTGTCATTGATACGAACGAGAAATATTTCAAGATGTACAATTGTAGGATTGGACATCGCGGGGATAAGAAAGCCACACTTTTTTTGGTGAGTGACTTTTGTTTAACATGTCGTATACATTTTGTTAATCTTTCTCGTCTAACACAACTATGTATAACTTAGGTTGGATGGGAAAAACGGTATATGGTTGAAGTTCTGGCAATGACAGAGATATTAAAATAGAAAACAACGAGAGTTGATGGCATACCTCGTCAGGATCCAGATAGTTTGGATTGCGCGATATTTACTCTTCAATACGTTGAGCACCTTGCACGTCGGATGAAGATGTCATTCAAGCAAGCCGACATGTCAACGTTCAAAGAGAAGATTATACACAAAATATACGATGAAAGAAAGAAACCAAAATCTTAGAACATTATATGGGTTTTTTTTGTAATAGATGCATTACGTTGTACTATCGCGTAGGTTTTTGTTACATGTGAGTGTCTTTTTTTTGTTACAAACAGTTCAACATTTACCATTGCAATTGAGCATCTACTTCTTACTTGCTTACTAATGTTCTTGAGTATACAAAAGAGATTTTGATGTTGAACATACACAACGTCTCTCCATTATGCAGGAGTGAACGACTACTACACGAAAATCAACGTTATCTCATAAAAGAGATTTTGATATTGAACATACAAAATGTTTCTCCATTATGCAACATCCTCAGATATACAAAAAGCGTTTTGAGAGTTAAAGTACTAGAGTCGTCTATATTAAGATACGTAACACGTTTCCATACCAAAAGATCCTCAGATATACAAAAACTCTCGTTATCGTACAAATTACGTTTTAAGAGTTAACATACAAGAGCCACGTAATGTTATATAACAGAGCAAGTTTCATACCAAAACATACTCAGATATACAAAAACTCTCGTTATCCTACAAAATGCGTTTTGAGAAAAAGCATAAAAGAGCCATTTAATATTATACAACAGAGGATGTTTCCATACCAAAGCATACTCAGATATACAAAAGCTCATACAAGAGACATGTAATATTATACAATAGAGCACGTTTCCATACCAAAATATACTCAGATATACAAAAATCATCATTAGCATATAAAAGCTGCCTTGCGAGTAAATATACAAGAAGCTGGCTTAGACATATCTACGAGTTCATACAAGAGTTCATATCTATTTCTACATAGATATACAAAAGCTGCCATGCAAGTAAAGGCTCATATTTGTTAGTAAAAAAAAATCAGTTTTCAGTACATATTCACTCGAAATAAAGTATAGAAATCTTTCATTTCCAACAAAAAATCCTTCTCTACGAATTGCATGGAGTGCCCACTTTGAATCTCTCACCAATGTTTATAGTCTACTGCAAACTCAACGATTACACTGAATGCTGCGATGAAACCTGATGCGAGAAGATATGTGAGAAAAATGCATGAGAAAATTTGTAAAGGTTAAGTTAAACAATTTGAGAAAAAAATTATATGCGAGAATTATGTGAGAAACTATGTACCTGATGTAAAAAGTTAGTATAACTAAATTGTTGACTTCCAACTATAGGTTGCGGCTGGACTTGTTGTCGCATATTTTCATGTGTCTGAGAAGATTGACCTTTGATTCTGTTTTTTACACTTCGAGCATTTTTTGACTTCTTTAATGCTTTCTTCACTCAACTCTTCTTCCTCCTTTTTTGTCCACCTTTGACCCCCTCCTTCTTTACTCCCTTTGCTTTTGCAAAAGATGAATTTACCATGACATTATTAGCCTTCTCTGCTTTATCGTTACCCCCATTATCGCCCACCTCCAAACTTTACAAGTGAGTTGATAGTTGCGCAAGTGCGTTCTCCATCGATGATGCATTAGCTAACTTCAAAAGATTGGTGCAAAGCCTTCTATACCGTTGCATAACACATAATATTTGATCAATTTGCTCTGGGATATTATCAACTCTTTCAAGGATAACAACTCTTACATGTTTTGTCCATCTTCGCACGATAAATGCATACGGATTCTCCTTATATTTTAGCGAATCCAACACCTTAATCATATGAGAACACATTATCGTATATCTTACAAAGAGTCCGCAAGAGCAAGGTGTGGTCTCAACATCAGAGATCATTCGGACTTTATGTGATATTTCTTTACCATACTCAACAACAGTATACCGAGTCAATCCGTCCACAATTTCAACTGTCGAGACTATTGTTTTGAGGAACTTCTCAAACTCTTTCTAGAACAACTCGAATATATAAGGGGTGTAAATCTTTGCAGCTTGCAATATCATTGGTGCATGCATCAATATTCTAGATATTTTCTGCCTTGCTTCAAACTCTGCTTGCAACTCGTTGTGTCGCTTGTCAATGATTATGCGTTCAAAATGAACAAAAAATCTCTAAAATTGAATTCACATCGAAGATATGCCTTGACAGATGAGTTAAAAGATTCTGATAATTGTGTGTTTGTAATCCCAAGCGTGAGTAATTTATTCAAATAATATTTGGCCCATTTACGACGTTGTAAAAACTTTCCTGAAAGCCATCTATTATCGCATAAATCATAGGTACTTATCATTTCCCCCCACTTGTTCATAAAAGTACCTTCGTCATCAAGCTCATGCATGCATTTACTGAATATTCGAAAAACTGGACCTACCTCACTAACAATATGCGCTAAATTCTTCACAATATTCTACATTATATGATATGAATACAGACAATGAGAAACTTCTGGAAGTTTATTGGCAATGGCACCACCCATCGCAGCATCCTCATCTGTAAAAATGGTCTTTGTTTTTTCTGAATTCACTTCAGTGAACATTTTGAATAACCATCCAAATGAATCCGTGCTTTCATCGTATAGTAAAGCTGCACCGAATACGACCATCTGACGATGGTGGTTAAAATCGGTAAATGCACCAAAGGGTCTCAACTCCCTATTGGTATTGAATGTCGTGTCAAAACATATAACGTCACCAAAGAAGGAGTAATCTTCACGCATTCATGATTCTACCCAAAATATATTTATGACTTGCTCTTCGCAATCAAGCTATAATACATAATGGAAGAGACGATCTTGTAATGATTTGTCCTGAAAATATGCCAATAGGCATCCAAGTTCTCCTGCTGCCATCTGATTTTAACGTCTTGTTCGTAAAAGGTTCTTATGATCTAATTTCGTATATCCGAGATGCTCAACCCCTTCAAATAATTTTCCAGCAAGATCAAGTGCCCCCTTTAGGAAAATCCCAACATCTGCAACAATATCTATTTGGATTGATTGTGCCTCCAAAATTTGTCTTTGTGATCTCATCATGTGAGCACACTCTTCCAAATGGAATGGATGATTATGCTCGAATTTCAATTATGTTATAACATACTTCTCGGATTTCCCATCCCGATTGATCTTCATATGAGCACTACAACCGCATCGTGTTTGTGATCTTGGCTTGGTTGTATCTTTTTCTCTTTTATCTGACCCTATGTAACCCTCCTTAGCTTAAACAAATTTAGCCAAAGTAATAATTCTTGAAATTTCATTTTTGTTTAGATAGTCTTTACGAACACTGAAGCGACATTTTGCTGCAAATGAATTATATAAATTGAATGCGTCTTCCACAGTTTCAAATTCCTGACTCAGAGATGGTTCTTCAGATCCATCACGAGTCTCTTTTTCCATTGACAATTCAACATTGATTGCATAATCGATATTAACCATCATGGGAGAATCAACGACATCATTACCTACTAAATGATCTCCAGTTATTAGCATGCACGAGATCTGACTATCTCCCATTAATCGGTTACAAGAAACAAAATCATTGAAATACGAACCAAGCATTTTCATACAAAAATAAAAAAGATATATACCAGTATTTGAAAAAATACATTAATAGCCTTTTATACAACAAACAGCTTATTCATACAATGTACAACATGAAAATTAATGACTCGGTGACCTAAATATACATACCCAAATAAAAACAAAAATAAAAGAATGTTAGATTCCATTATCAAACAAAGATGATTAATGTGAAAATAGCATGTACTCCGAGTCGTGGTATAAAATATAAATAAAGATCTTCGTCAAGTTGAAATCATACCCACATATAAAATATTAATCTAATTTAGATTTCTCTAATGTGGCGAAGATCTCCACCTTCGGAAGGAGGACTCGTGGAGAGAGGTGGGAGGGTGAACGAGCGCCACGACCTGCTGTCTGCGTCGGAGGAGGGTGAGAGGGTGAACAAAATGCCTCGATCTGCTGAAAAAGAATAGGAAAGAGCGAGGTGTCAGCTGTAAAGTGCGAGGGCCACGGATTATGCATCGGAGGAGAGGTAGCGTTAGAGGACCATCAGAGGAGAGGTAGCGTCAGGGGAGGCAGGAGTCGGGGGGAGGAGATGCTGTCACCGTTGTGGGGTGGTGGTGGTGGGGGGGGGGGGACGATGAGGCGGCGTCGTTATGGGAGGAGGAAGGTGGCGTCGCCATTGGGGGAGGCAGGAGTCGGGGAGGAGGGAGGCGCCGCCGACGTTGGGGTGGGGGAAGAGACGAGGTTTCTAGCGAAGTTTCTGTGCCGTTGGATAGGGTCGGGGGAGAGGGGGGCGGCGAGAGGGACGCGGTCGAGAGCGGCGACGGGGAAGGGCGCTTTGGCGGCGAGAGGGGTAGGGCTTCGAGTGGACAGAGGAGTCGCGGGGGTGGGGGGGTGAGGGGGTTTGGGACAGCCGTCGGATTCTTCGGGGGACACGTGGCGCTCGACCCGAACTCCCTCAAGACCAGATCCTCTGATGTATTACAATGAACCGTCGTCAGTTGGCTTGAGTTCACTCGACCATAGTTGATTTCCTCGAGTTTTAGATGTCGGATATTCAAGAATCGATCCAGGAGCTCTGACTTCCTCCACTGTAAATATATTTTTGAGCTGTAAATGAGGTGGGGAGGGGGGGGGTTAATTACCAGAAAAGATTAACGTAACAAACTAAATGACGTTTTGTTATATTAAATTGTTCGCGTCAGTATGAAATAAACTTGCTTCTTATTGCGAAACAAAAGTACAAAAAAATATAATGAATAATTACTTCGATATTGTGTATCTGAAAATCATTTAACACAGATATGGATAAAAAAGCACATTTTGCAAGTCCGTTGCCCCGTAAAAGAAAAGATTGTTGTGTAATTATCAGTGACGGAGTACCCCTCTAGCACATTTCTTATATGCATGTAATCTGAACAAGTAACATATAGACCACTTAACATCATTCTTAAATTTAAAAAGACAGCTAATATCTTTTCACTGTCTTTAACTGTATCTATCTTAAATCGCGCGTATTTGTTGAGTAAACCTAAAGAAACCAGACACGAAGATATATACAAACGGCGCGTAATCTCCAATGCGGTGTTTTTGTGGGGATGTGAGAACTCCTGATGAAATAAGCACTTAATTAACGAAATCTAGTTCCTTGTTCTAACTCGAATAGGACTTCTTAACTACACGCAGGATTCTCTCTCTCTCTCTATATATATCAGATGACCCTTATAAGGCTCCTTCCTCCATCCACATAAACCATATTCTCTCTCTAATGCTCGCTCTAGTCTTCCAACCATGCTATCAATGCTACTTGAGCACCATGTGGGGGACGTCGACTCCGCCTCTGGTGCAATCGCACTCCGCAACCTCTGCGGTAACATCATGAAGAAGGCCGTCGGATACTATGAGAAGTACGCCGAAGCCAGCACCGGGGAAGTGGTTGTCATGAAGTGGGACGAGGAGTTCATGAAGAAGATCGATCTGAGTATGCTCAAAGATGTGGAGACGGAAGGACTGCTCGAGCTCACGAGCCAAACCTTGGCGAAGATGATGAAGCGTATGTCACCGGGACAGATGAGGGAGATGCTCTACAGCAACAAGGACTCCACACCTGACGAAGAAGAAGATGAGGAGGAAGAGGAGATCCGAAGTCTCATATCGTTGGCGTATCATTGGTCACTGGGAGATTGAGGATTCCACTCGTTCTTGTGATTTTTTTTAAAAAAAACAAAGACAAGCAGTAAATTTTAGACTTTAACATTTGAGATGCACTTCAATCGCCAAATTGTTTTAGTTTAATTTTTCTGCTCTCGTGTTTAGGAATTCGAAAGCATAATAACATGTTCAAGATCCAGTGCTTTTAAATTGCAGTTCTGTACAGAGTGGTTTGAGAGAGTGTCTATTTAGATTTTGAAGTTTTTCGTGCGTAATGCTTAACTAAAGATGATTAGATTGTGAGTCAAAACGGTGTAATTTCCATAGGCATTTAGGCAAAAGAGAGAGATTAAAAATGGTTATACCCCATTTTAAATGGGTAAGATGCCAGAAGAGTATTTACTTTATGAAGTTAGAGTTTTCTAAAATAAAAAAGTCTTCCTCTTATTAAAATTTGGATGACTATTAATAATTTTGTTTGTATTGCTCATATTTAAAATCTCTCTATTTTTGGCTAAATAAAGGGTTATTAACAACTTCTAGAAACCACCAAAATTTGAATCAAAATCACCCATTAATATGGACTCTCCATCTTTAATTAAAAAATAATTATAAAATCCATTGAAGTTTATATAATGTTGCATTTTTTATGAGAGCTCATCGTGCATTAATAAATGCATACTAATGGAGATTATTAGTAGCAATTCTTTTAAGACTTGAAATTCCACAATAAACAGGGCGAATAAGGTTACGGCTTTTTTACTTTTGTTATGGATATAAATACAATACACAACTTATTTTCTTTGAATATGGATACAATTACGATTATTTTTTCTATTGACATAAATATGAATATCATATCGTGTGAATTTTCAACTAACTACTAGTTGAGAATACTTTAATACGTTAATTATTTCAAGAATTCAAGAGTTGACGATTGTGCTATAGATGCGATACAATCTTTTACATACAATCTTTTATGAAATTATCCATCTAATTTGAATGATAATATATATGACATTGCATTAACCAGTGATCCATCTCCTAGTGGTCCCATCCATGAAAATTTCTCGACTAATAAATTAGTTCGTAGATACAAATTGTTTCACTTGCAATAATCAGTTGAATCAATTTAACTAATAATAAAATGGAACCGAAAAATTCGGGTTCTTTCGATCCAGTACACAGTTTTGAAATGAATTGAAAATCCGATCAATTCACGAAAATGTGTAAAAATTGGTAGAATCGAATTTGCACGTTCCTGTACGGGATAGATTATTTACGGCTTGATCTGTGTAAGGAAAATTATAACCTTTCTCTTTAATAGAAAAAATCAGCATAAATCATGTCTTCAACGTGCTCGATATTTTGATAGTTTTTTCATAGCTACTCATCAGGCAGCATAAAAACCAAATTACGGTTATTTATCAATCATTTTCAAGACTTGTCAGTGTTGACTATTATGTGATTTTGAACATGATTCAAAATATCATGATATATCGAAGAGATCGATCATTAGCTATGTTTTGTTTCGGGACAATGTTGTTGTCCCACAATGTTTTGAAAATCGAATCGGACCGACTGGTTCGATTGGTGAAACGGGCATGGATCTGTTAACCGATTTATAACTATTCCGTTCGAAAGTCTAATTTTCGATCTATTCACCAGTTCAATTGGCTTTTTCGAACCCGATTTAAGCCGATTTAAATGAAATTTAATTTATTCAAAATATATGACATTGTTGGGTGTTGAACTCATGAACCACAATCAGCTTCTAACCAACTATATTACCACATGTTATTGTATTAAATGGGATTTAAATGCAACATAAACTATTGTTCTTCTATTGAATATATTGTGTAAGTACTTTCTATCTATCTATCTATCTATTTGCATAGCATTTTAGTGTTGCATATAAAAGAATATTTTACGTATATTATAAGATGAGGAAATGGAGCATACTTCATGAAGTAGGTAACCTTGCCTACTTCATATCCACTTTTTGTAAATATTTTTATTTTTTTTGAAAAAATACTAACATGAATTTTCATCACTATATCCCTCTAATATATCATTCAAATTTCATCAGAAACAGACACTCGCGAGGCGGCAGTTGCGCGAGGGCCAAGTCTCGAATGAGTCTCACGCGAGACTCGGCCCTCGCGCAACTGCCGCCTTGCGTAACTGCCGACAGAGGCTTGAGCGCGAGGTCACTTCATATTCAAAACATCTCCCACTTGACCGAAGCGATCAAATATTCTATACTCCCACTATTCGTGTAGTGTACATGGAGATTTATCATGTGAGGATCATTATCTATGAAACCTCTTCCTTGACTCAAACATTCTTGGGTCCTATTAAACCAACATATTTAATGTATGTTCCAGCAGCTATTCCCTTGGTTAGGGAATCAGCCAACATGTCACTGGTAGGTATTTAGGTTACCGTGATTTCTTGCTTCGCCACTATATCTTGTATATAATGATATTTGATCCCAATGTGCTTCCTTTAGAACTATTAACCCCACTATTGATCAAGCTTATCGCAACTTGATTGTCACGTCCTTTTTTTAACCTTTGACTTTTTTTTCAAAATTAAAAGGTTATCTTTGTTGTCAATACATTGTTATACCTTTTTTTTGTAATTGCCCTTTATATACTTTAGGCCTGTACGTTTTAAAATAAAAAATAGAATATTCTCCCCTTTTTTTAACCATTATAGGGTGTATTTTTTTGTTTAACATGTTGTATGGTTTAAAAAAAATGGCCGATTAAGTGTTTGTTTGCCTTTTTTTTTAAATTCTTTGTTTAAGTCAACCTGATTATTTTTTTTAAAACTAAGTATATTACTTCAAAGAGGATATCTTATTCAATAGGTTGAATCCATCTTGTGTTCTTTTTAATTGCATTGATCCTTTGTTGATCTTGGTGAGTACCTTAAACTTGTAATTGTCAAACTAGCATAGTCTTATATTGTTCTATTTTAAAATAAAGTTTTTTATTCACATTGAATAATTACATTCACCCTCTCTCTTTTTTTAAAAAACTTCATTGAAAATACTCAATCTCATACCAAACTTACTTTTTTACCAATTTAGATCAAATATGGCAAGCAAAATCATTGCTACCGAGGTTGAGAAAATTGAGTACCTTAATGGTACTAATTATGAGTTATGAAATAGGAAGATCTACTATGGACTATTACACGATAGCATACACTCCATCATAGATAAACTCGGCCCAACCTTATCTGAGAATCCAACTATGGAGGAAATTAGGTCCCGCGAACAGTGGGAGAAAATGGATAATAGGGATAGGAGCTTCATGCTGACCCACATGGATTTAACCTGATTCCGGTTTTTGAGACCTGCGAATCAGCTTACGAGCTCTGGATCACGGTCAAGGAGAAATATCACTCCAAGTCGGAAGTGAGCGTCCAGCTTCTTCTACACAAGTACAACTCGTGTAGAATGAAGGAATCTGAAAGCATCCTCGAGCACGTGAACAAGATGATCGTGATGGCCAAAGATCTGGCGGCTGCAGATTGCGCGATTCCGAAAAGGATGCAGATTGCAGCCATACTAGGAAGTCTCCCACCGTCATTCGACATGGTTGCCACATCTCTGCGGATGAATGGCAACATTAAGTTCGTGAAGGACCTACCCGCACAGTTGGAAATTGAGCAGGACCTCTCTAAACAAAGATTGAAAACTATGATCTTTGAGGTCGGGGAAGAAGAAGAAGCAAATACCGTGCACACGAAGAAAAGGCTGAGTCCCTCCAAAGTGAATTTCAAGGGAAAGAGTGGGAAATACCCACGTGGCTCTTGCTACGGTTGCGACAAATATGACCATTTCAAGGTCAATTGTCCCAACAAGAAGAAGCTAGGAAATTCTAAAATGTCTGAAAACAAAGGCAAGAAGAAAATAGAATTCACGGCTGTCGTGGAATGCAACTCTGTCACCATAGACAGTGAAGGATGGTGGATCGACTCTAGAGCAACCAGACACATCGCCAAGACAAAGGAAGATCTGGTGGACTTCAAGGAGCTGAGCAAAGGCGAACAGAGGATCTTCATGTGGAACAACACCTACCTGGACGTGGAAGGTGTTGGGACAAACATACTTGACTTGGGGGATAGCATTATGGTACTGAATGATGTACTGTATGCCCCAGGGATACGCCGGAACCTGATCTCTGTCCCAGTGCTGCTCAAGAAGGATTTTGAAGTCCGCTTTTATAATAAGCGTGTTTCTATTGGCAAGAATAAAAAGGTTTATGCGATGGGAAAGTTTGTGCCCGAGCATGACCTATTTTGTCTTCCTGTATTAAATTCTAGTGAACTAATGAATATCGCTTCTGATTATTCCTTGTGTTGTTTGCCTGATTATGACTTATAGCACATGTGACTGGGTCATCCAGGAAATTCTAAAATGTTTCAAATGATGAAGGCAAATCTGTTGCCTAAGATCATAGGTGCAAGGACATTTCCCTACGAACACTATCTGACTGGTAAAATGATGAGAAGACCCTTCTCAACCGAAACTCGGTCAACATAATTAATATGTTTGATCCATTCAGACATATGTGGACCACTGAGCGTCAACACATATAGAAACTAGGAATACTCTATAACATTAATTGACGACTACTCGAAGTTCTCCTATTTCTATCTCTTAGGAAGAAAGTTGAAAGCACTTGAAACATTTAAGAGATATAAGGCGGAAGTGGAGACAAGATTGAGAAAACCAATCAAGACTCTTAGGATTGATAGAGGTGGGGAATATACCTTAAAGGAGTTTGAGAATTACCGTATTCAGACAGGCATTCGTAGGCAGACTACAGTTCCCAACACACCACAACCGAATAGTGTAGCAGAAAGAAAGAATCGAACCTTGATGAATGCAGTAAGGTGTATGCTTTCACACTTAAGACTCTCCAAGAAATTCTGGGGAGAGTCAGTCTTGACTGCGAACTATATACATAATAGGAATCCCACCAAGTCCACAGAATCAACACCATATGAAATACGGAATGGCAGAAAACCCACGTTGGGCCATCTCTGGAAATGGGGATGTGTTGCACATGTTATGATACCGAGTCGGCTTAGGGACAAGCTAGACTTCAGGACATTAAAATACAAGTTTATTAGATATAGTGAACATTCTAAAGGATATAGGTTCTTCCATGAAACCATAGGTCTGATCGAAAGTCGTGATGCAACTTTTATTGAAATTCATCAAGAAAAGGAGTATGAAGTGGAGGAATCATATCCTCTGATTGTCATATAAGACAATGAAGACGACTTGAGCATTAGATAAGAACTTGAGGATGATATCGATCATCCAAATGTAGAGAATGAACCTTTGAAATATGATGATCCTTTAGAAGAAGTGGGTGGAACTACACAACCCACGAGTATAATCGGCAACAAGAGACCCAGAACACGACCCGCATGGATGGAAGATTACATTTCTATGGATGCGAGGCGTCGTGCTACACCGTGAATGAGGATGTCGCGGATTGTACAGATCCCATATCCTTTGATGAAGCTATGGCTTCGTCTGAGTCGGAATCATGGTCGGCCGCCATGAGAGATGAGATGGACTCGATCGAGCGAAATGGTGTTTGGGAATTATGTGATTTGTCAGAAGGTAGGCAATCCATAGGATGTAAGTGTGTATTCAAGAAAAAGTACCGAGTTGACGGTATTGTTGGCAAATATAAAGCCAGACTAGTTGCCAAGGGTTATACTCAGCAAGCTGGAATAGATTTCCAGGAAACCTACTCTCCATTGGCTAAGTTTCCATCCATTCGGATGATCTTAGCCATAGTCACATATATAGATTTGGAATTATTCCAAATGAACGTGGAGACGGCCTTCCTTAATGGAGAATTATAGGAGGAGATTTATATGCGACAACCTGATGGTTCTCAGGTTGAAGATCAAGAGAAAAGGGTTTACAAGTTAAGAAAGTCATTATATGGCTTGAAGCAGTCTTCACGGCAATGTGTCACGACCCCAATTCTAGAGCCGTCGGATCCTCCCATAACCAGATCTGGTTACTTAACAATAATTTATTCAGCAATCTCAACTAACATTCAGAAATATACTGCAAATAAAGTGTATTCAGAAGAAAGTATTTCAACACTTTTCCATTTACAAAATAAAGTTCAGATTATACATTGTCCCACTATAATCATTTACATGTACATCAGCTTGAAAAGAAAAATACACAAAAGATTACTAACTACCTTATAGAGAAGAGCTACTGTAGCGGGCTGGATGTCTACTAAGGTCCTTGTGATGGCTCACCGACACCTGTTGGGTTTTTCATAAATCATAGGATAAAAAAATTAGCGAATGCTATGTAACGAAAAAGAGAAAAGCAAACAAATTGTGTAATTTTGCAAAACTTGTTGTCATTAAAAGTTATATTCCTTCTCATTAAATTAAGTCCTATTCCTTTCTATTCCTAATCATGGATTAGTCCAGGGGAACCCCACCATTCTTGGACTTCTAAGTTGTGGACACTTCGGGATTGGAGATTGTGTTGATCTTGGTAAGCTTATGCCGCCGCACATCGCCTCAACCAATCCTCCAATACTATCCTGACAATTTTCTTTTCTTTTATTAAACAGGGTCTCAAACCCTCAGCCTGGAAAATAAATGAGCACACCGTCCTTGAGGACTCAGTTGCTTAAAACCTTAGGCTAACATTTAATCATATAACCTAGCGGCTTTAACTACATATTATCGTGACCTAGCCGCTATTGAACCACCTGTGCCTCCACATGGTACGACCACATCTTCCGTCGTTCAATCCGAAGATATTGGCTCCTGGTACCACACGTTGTAAAACATTCATTTCGTGCGCACTTATCATAACAGGGCAACCGTGCACCACCTAGGTAGGGAAACACCAATACGGATTCCTTCCGACAAACCTACAGGTTGCATGCCCGACCTATAGTTCTACTCTCAGTCATCCTTAACGTGACACGCGATCTTTTTTAAGATCCAACTAAACCACATCAATTCCCATGATGTAATTCTTTCGGTAAGTCTTCTATTTGCATAATCAGCAATACTTAGTATCGACTCACATATATATTATTTATATGCGTATATACTCGTATTTATTCCGATTTTAACTCCCAAATCCTAACTTTCAAAGTCATTGCATCGATTTGATGCTTAAACCTTATTTTAGTGGGGATCACAAAGCAATTGTAAAGACTTTTTCAAAAATAGCCGAAATCAGAGTTCTTTATAGCACAGAACATAAAATCAAGAATTTCAATAATCTCGTTTGAAAACCCAACAGCAAAAGGAAGGATTTCGTTACCTAATCGAGCTCTCTCTCATGTATACAAGGCTTTATCGTGTTTCGTTTTTAGAAAGGATGTTTTAAGGCTCCTAAAAAGACCGAATTTCATTTTCCTATCAAAAACGCTAAGAACGTGTCAAAAACACGAAGATGAACGAAGAATACGAAGAACGCGAAGAACACGAAAAACACGAAGAACATATTTTCTCTTGAAATTTCAGCAGAGCTTCCCCTTATACGTGGTGATATTTCTAGGAAAATTTTGGCAGAGTTTCCCTTTATATCGGGACATATTTCTTGGAAAATTTCGACAGAGTTTCCCCTTATATCGGGACATATTTCTCGGAAAGTTTCGGCAGAGTTTCCCCTTATATCGAGACATATTTCAAAATAAAAACGAAAAGAGTTTCCTCTATAAAATCAATCGTGAGGAAAACAACAACAAAACTGAAAGAATATACTCAAACCACACGAAAGGAAGAATCGGTAGACACCACACATCTTAGGTGAGTGAATGTGTGACGAATCACAGGGTTCACTGACGTGCATAGCTGTCCACACCTAAGTAGGGTATTACACAGATATCTCTATCAAAAATAACTGTAAAAGCATAATTAAAAGAATAGAAACATAAGCAATGGAGAATCAGTAGACACCACGCGTCTTAGATGAGTGAATGTGTGACGAATCACAGGATTCACTGACGTGCATAGCCGCCCACACCTAAGTAGGGTACACAGATTTCTCCTCAAACCACAACAGAAAACGAATCGAAAAGAAAGATGAATCAAGAACAAAGCTTGGAAGAAAAGAGGATGAATTGAAATCCTAGCTTACGAAACAAACTAAGAGAGGATCATACCTTTCTCCTCCTCGTTCTCCCGACAGCGCTTCGCTAACGCTCCTCCCTCACCTCCCACTCCTCCTCCCCACCCTAGCCCTTGGGGTTGTGGTGGTAGTGGAAATCGTAGAGAATAAATGGGTAGGGGGGTCTATTTATAGGCTCCAGAAAATCACTAACCATGGTTAGAAAACCATGGTTTATACCTTAACCATGGTTTAGAGGCCCATAGTTTTGGCCAAAACTTATCTCAAACTTGGGGCTTAAGTTAGAACATTCTACATGATTCTAGATTCGCTAATAATGCTTAATTAATACTAATCGTGATTAACTTTCACTAATCGCGATTTAATTTTTGCAGCTTACTCTTATCTTTTGCTAACTATTGATTAGTATTTGCTAATGATCATTAGCGGTTTTCAATCTATCATCAGTTTCTTTAATAATGTTTATTAGTCTTAATGACAATCATTATGGGTTAATGACATCTTAGACTTCCTTACTTCTCTTTCTTCCGAAAATCATAACAATTTGAAACGAAGTCCGATTCACATGAAACAAATTCCGTTGGTTTTCTCTTGACGAGCCAGATGTTATTATATATGATCCGAGATATGCCAAGTTCAAGGCTTTACAATTATAACAACCTTAAAGAATCTCGTTCTTGAGACTAGAAATGTAGGCATAACAACCTTAAAGAGTATTGAAACCATAACAACCTTAAAGAGAATGAACGCCATTTCATTTATAAAGAAGATATAAAATACGTAGTGTTATTACTCAAATAAGTAGGGGTATTTCTCTCTTATTTCCGCCCCAAGTTCCTGTTGGACATGCGAGCCCACGACGAGCCACTATGCAATAAATGTTATTGCAATTCACTCCTTAATCTGAAATAAAGAGTACATAGTTTGCATAATAGGTCCCTTAGTGCAATTAGGGTTATGTACCATGGCCATCTTAATGATCATACAGCCGTTGATTCAATTATTGAATCATAGAGGCTGGTGCTTAGATGAATATCTAATGAGTTAGATTGAGGACTCATCAAGCACCGTCAAATGATTATTAAAGAGATGATCTCCAGCCTGAGTAGGAGATGGCAATCCTTTCTCAGTTAGGCTGATATCTGACCGACTTCTTGATGCAGGTCCTCTGCATAGGAATAGAGATTCGGAGGTGTCAGATTAGTTAGGTCAAAGAGTTGACTTAACGAGATCGAGATAACCAAAGTCCTATATCGTATGCTGTCACGATACAGGCACGCATCCTCTGACCGGAGACAGATGTATTACTATATGTAAGAGTACGTACATTTGGCAGACCAATAGGTTGATGACCTAATCAAGGTCTATACACCGGCGCGCTGGTGTGCATATAAGGGCATATGAGTAATACGATCTCTCAAAGGGATCATACAGGTTCACTACTGAACCGGAAGACATGAGCTCACTCATGAGATATTGGGAAGAATCAAATTCCGTGCGCACGGCCGTCTCGCTTTGGAAGCTTGACTGAATTTGTTGGTTTGATATATACTTTTGGAAAGTATATGATCAAGACCTAGGTATGATATATGTTTTTGGAAAGTATATGATCAATACCGACTCCCAATGATCGAATGAGAATCTTACTGATAAAACCATGAAGTAGACAGTATAAAGTTGATCCAATACTTCGGGTTTAATCTGAGTCTTCCAGTATGCAGGATGTACAGGTATTGGGAATGCCTGAGGGTGATGTGATCATAAACGGTTGTATAACCATGACGCTTCCATTCCTAGGGAGTGATGAAACGGGTCTGGATTTTAGTGACTCCTCTTAGTAGAGAAGTAATCTGATCTTAGTCCAAATGTTGGACATTGATCTGAATGTGATTCAGATTCAATGAGAAGATTAGATTTACGGTCTTGATTTAATCAAGCATCTATGAGAGGCCCGAGATCTGTATTTGAGATGTGATCTCAATATCCATGTCACTATACGTGGAACAATACAATCGCCCTGTCCTTATCTCCAAGTATTCGCGGAGAAAGCGCATTATCCTTGAAAGAGTTCATGGATAATTCTATTATTGATATTTGTATCCGAGCATTGAGAAAATGGATAATTAAATGTGATTTAATTATCATGAGTAATATGAATTTGATTCATATTATAAAGAGAGTTATCTGAGATAATTAAATGTGATTTAATTATCAAAGATGTAGATAATGTGAATGTGATTCATATTATTTGAGTACATGAGAATAAGTTATCCAATATAATTAAATATGATTTAATTGTTATGGATAAGAATAATGTGGATAGTAATATCCAATTATTCATAATATATTATAAATGTGATTTATAATGTATTAGAGAGAGCTAATTATAATTTATATGTGTTGATTAATTATTATGTGCATTGGATACACATTGTGTAATTAATTGACAATGTACATTATATGTTGTTTTGGGTTGTGAATTCGATTCACAATTTTTCTATGGCAAGATTGCAATATTCTCAAATATAATTGTGAATTATTTTTGAAGAATAAAAAGCCAACAAAAGTTGTTGGAAATAAATAAAGGAGATTTTCAAGGAGATATGCAATCTCATGGATTTCCATGAGATTGCTCTCTCCATGGAAAGAGGGGGGGCGGCACATCATTCCTAAAAGGAATGTGTGGCCGTCCACATGGAAAGTGCATGGAGATGAAATCCCCATGCACATTCTCTCCTTATTTATTGGATTGATTTTGGATTAATTTGTATTTGATTTTGTCAAATATATTTTGATCTAAATTTGTTGGTTTTACCAACAACAATCTTAGCCATTGGATTGACATAAATCAATCTCATCCATTGATTTTATATGTCACATGGATTGAGATCCATGGATCCCAAAATCCTATAAATAGAGAGGCATACCATGCTCTCTATTTTACACAACACATAATGCTTGAGAAGCATCTCTCTCTCTTTCTCTCTAGGCGTCAACCCTCTCTCTCCCTCTCATGGCCGTCCACCATGGATGCCATGGAGAGGTTCTCCATCGCTGCGGCATCGTCGTTATGCTGCCCGTTCGTCTGCTCGTGGATCTCCGTCTCCTTTGGTGCGCCTCGCTCGTGAAGAAGACATCAGATCTCGTGTGTCGAGATCAGGAGATCCGCCGCTTGGATCATCAACATGGATTGCGAGAAGCACGCGGTTCATCCCCGCGCTCGCAAGCGTCTCCTCCGTCGGATCGGACTTGAGACAGGAGGTCTCTTCATTTAGAGACTTGATCGCAACCACGCTTCAAGAGGTAATCCTATTACTTGTTTGTGGTTTAGACGAAACGATTCGAGAAGTGTTCTTGGATCATGTGGTTTCGTCGTATAAATTTTTTTAAATTCCGTCGCATCGAGCAACTAGTCCGACTAGTCGCTACTTGTCGTATTCGATACGACGCACACGCTTCCGTGACGCGCTTGAGGATCAAACCATATCCTTCAGTTCCCATGTGGCTTCTTCAAACTCTTGGTTCCGCCATAATACTTTAACTAGAGGCACCTCTTTGTTTCTCAATTTCTTGATATCCCTATCAAGTATTTGCATAGGTAACTCTTGGTATATCAAGTCTGGCTCAATATGTAAATCATCATAACTTATCTTATGCTCTGGATCCTTAACTTTCCCAGATTTGATACATGAAAAACATCATGTACTGCCAAAAGATGTGGAGGAAGTGCAAGTCTATATGCCACTTTTCAAATGCGCTGAATAATTTGAAAGGGACTACGAACCTGAGTGCTAACTTCCCATACAAATCAAACCTTTGAATTCCCTTCATAGGTTATACTTTGAGAAATACAAAGTCACCTACCTCAAAATCAAGGTCTCTTCGCCTAGTATCACTATAGCTTTTCTGGCGACTTTGAGCAGTCAATAGTCTTTTTCGAGCAAGCTCTATAGTTTCTCGTGTCTCTTGCAGTGTATATGAATCATAAAGGTTCTTTATCCCGACTTCTTGCCAACACAAAGGAGTAGTACACATTGTTAGCCATGTGATCTCGGGGCGAACCATTCTTACAATATGGTATAATCAAAATTGTTTTGATTACTATATGGTATAATTTCAGTTGAAGAACCGATGATCATCTCAAGTACAAATTAATCAATTTGGCATTATCCTTTCCCGAGGCGGATATGGTGTCTAGTCGGGGATCGCTGGGGTAGCGGGTTGCAACGTATGCGGTCCGTCCCACTCCCGCCGGTACTGGCCATGACAGCGGGTAGGGTCAGGATAATGTCTGAGGGATTAAGATGTATTTTTCTAATCATTAAAATACAAATTAATACGTACTTTGAGAATAATACCATATATATATTCAAGCATAAAATTAAGTTTGATTGATTGAATTGGATTGATAATTAATTTAATATGATTAAGTTAATTATAGCCAATTAAGAATACTCTAATATGATTAGAGTTAATAATTCCCTTGGAAGAATTAATTGTATGAATGTGATTCATAATAATTAATTAAATTTGAATAAGAGATGGAGGATGACATAAGTGACATCCATGGTCTCCCGTCAAGGCGAAGGGTTTTGTCGCCAAATATTATATGTGGGAGACGCCTGTCCGAAGTGACAGCTCCTGCATGTGATCCATTTGGATCAGGCTCGTCGCTTCTCGAAAGAGTAAGGACGTATGCGTAGTGACCCCAATATCGGGTCCTCATATTATTGGGGCGATATTGGATTGCGCATAGCGAGTTGTATTCCTGTTGATGGTTGGTTCAATTAATGATGGGTCAACATCCCCTTAGGGGAAGTGGGCCCGGGTATTAAAGATCGAATTGGGAGATGCAAGTTGGACTTGCAAGGCGGAATGTGTTCCCGCTTCTTTTTATTCGAGTTGTAGGTTCTCATATTATTGGGATGCAACAAAGATAAGGAAGGAGATCCCATATCTTGCTTGATATATAATGGTAAGTATATCTCTTACATTGAAAGTGATTAAGGGAATGAACTTTCATTGTTGACATGGCAAGACATCTTTGATATAAAATTCCTAATTCAAAGTAAAACATGTATATATATATACCCTTATGCAAATTACTTATTTCAGATAATCCTTCATTAAACCCACTCAATGTTATACTCATTAATAACCAGTAGAATATCATGGATTGGACCCTTGATCCAGATATTGTACTTGCGATTGGACACATAATGTATGTGGTTGCAATGTGCAAGTTTCCTCATAATAATGAGAAGTGATAATTAAATAAGACAATAGGACTAAAACCCTAGGGTTTGTATGTCTCTATAAGTCTTGATCTTATCGAATGTACTTTTGAAGTGACATGTCGATGATGATCGTAATTATCAAATTAATCCTTATAAAATCAATAAAGATATTCTGGCATACATATGCGCTCTTGACATTTAATCATGAATGACATGGTTCTCTGCATCATGTAGAATGGTAGCTCTATTAGAGATAATGTATTCAAATTGTTTGAGTACCTACCTGAACCTATGCTTTAAGAGTTCAGATGGATGTAGATGATGAGTGTCATCATTCTACTATCTATACTCTAGTCATTCATGAAGCTTCATAATATTCATATTGTATGAACTTAAATGAAGCTTGTATAAATGTTGAAATACTCTTATATTGAGATTTTTGATTTTAAGATAAGAGATCCTTGGTCTTGAGCAATAGTTGCTTATAGACAAAGGGAGCGCAGTGGAAGCATGGGTTGAACCCACTTAAGAGGTATAGTCAAAGAGTTGACTGTACTTCTGTGACTTCCATATGACATCCAAAGAGTTGGATGAATGCCAATTCTGCAATAAATTAATGTGTTGATAGTATGACTATCAAATCTATCTAGAATCTTTAGAAAAGAAATCGGATAGTACATCAGAAAAAACTACATATAATCATTGATTTTGACTTACTTATTTGATAAGATAAAGTCTAATAATTGTATCTCAATCTTCTAATGACACTTGCAATTGGTTGCATCTGTATTAGAATATTAGAAATTTGATCTTAAGGTTTAATGGTCATACATGTTGGAATTGATGCAATTATTGCAATAATTTCCACCGGATGAATAGACTTCATATTTTCAGTGGGAGCCCTTAGTCTTAGAGAATGTCTCTATGACCTAGATATTAGTTAACACTCATTGTTTATTTCTAAATGTTGGGAATAAACATGAAATCTGGAATAGACCTATCATAAAGAGTTATGATGGAGATATTTCAGATAGTAATCTTACATCTAGTGGACTCCACTAAATTAGAAAATTAATGAATGGTTCATTAAGATTTCTAATACTGGAAATTAAACCTTTAAAGATCAATAGGAGGATAAAGATCATTTGACACTGATCTGACATAATGTTTTGGACATATGTCTGTTGATGAGATCAATGGACAAGTAAAAGATGAAACTTTAGAATGTCTAAAATTTCAAAACTTGCATACTTATGAATATTGTATTCAAAGTAAAATGTCCAATACACCCTTCTTTTGGAATGGTGTAAGATGTTAAGGTATTCAAGATCTCATACATATTGATGTATGTAAATCATCTATATCAGAATAAACATTATGGATATGTGATATCTAGTAATGATTATGTATGATATGAGATTTCTTCTCTTCACTTAAAAAAATTTGAAATGTTCAAAGATTTCATAATTTTGGTTTAGAACCAAAGTTTGAAGGAAGATGAAGTGAATTTGATCTAATCAAGGTAGCATGTACCTATTAGATGAATTCAAGAAATACCTTATGGAGATATGAATATCATTCCTATCTCAATCCTCCTAATGAACCTGAACTCAATGGAGTTGTAGGGAGATACAATTGATCATGTGTGATATGATTTAATCAATGATTAATCCTAGCATAAATTATCTATTAGTTTCCAAAGGTGTATATGTGGTAGAGACTACATTATATATATATATATATATATATTTAATAAGGTTCCAAGCTAAAGCTGGAATCTAGCACTAGAGAGTGCTACTTCATTAGGAAAATAAAGGATGGTATTGTATACCTACTTTATGACCTTGAGATTCTTAAAAGATCACATCTTTGAGAATATGATTCTTATAGGATGACTCTCTTGAGAATCAAGATGAAAATGAAGTAAAGGAACTCATTTAATCTTGAAAAGATAATGAGGCTCCTGAAATCGGAAACTAAACTAGATGATTGAAGATGAAACATTAATACCCCTTCAAATAAGTTTGAGGATGGATTCCATGTGTCAGTTAAATCTGACGATGATCGGATTTCATGTGATAAAGCTCCTGAGGATCATGACATGGAAAGATGGATGTTAGCAATAAAAGTCTAATGTAGACTTCATATACAAGTGTTGTATATGGACCCTCGAGGATCCACCTATATGGGTCAGACCCATTAAGGTGTAAATGGATCTTCAAGAGAAAGAGGGAACCTGATGAGAAGGTATAGACCTTCAAAGCACGGTTCGTAGCCATGAGCTATACATCGAAGAGAAGGCATCACTTACGATAAGACTTGCTCTCCAGTAACCTTGCTTTAACCCATCAGAATATTGCCAACTATAGCTACACAACTTGTCTATGACATCTTCATTGTGTGAGTCGAGATTGCATTCCTCTATGAATACCTCTCTGAGGATATTCATATGAAGTAGCCTCAGGGCTTCATGGTTGAGGAAAACAAGGTGTGCTAGCTGAAGAACTCCATCTTTGGACTCCAATAAGTTTCTTGTAGTTGGAACATAAGATTTGATGAAATTATAAATGTTGTGATTTCAGATAAAATCTTGATGAACCATGTGAAGCTTAGTGGGAGTGCCATTGTGTTCATCGTGCTTAATGTAGATATTATTCTAATCATTTAGAATAATATAAGAATAATAATAAGTGTTTTATAATTTGGTTGTTCCATACCTTGAGATACGATTTCAAGGATACCTCTTAGATCTTAATTCTGAAGTCGTTCAGAAGCAAAGAGAAGAGGATATTGGGACCGTCACATTAGTAATACACCTTGGACTTGTTCCATTTTTTGGAAAATTCCAAGAAAGGCTTCCTTCCCTTAAGATGTAGTAGAGACCTGTCTAAAGGGATAGCACCTCAAAGAGTTGAGGAAGTGAATGCTAGAACTGCTTGCACTTGTGCATCAGTTATGAGAAACTGAAGTATATGCTAGATGTGTACAAAAGCCATATGTCTGCCATGCAGTGGGAATAGTAAACTATTACTAATCCTACTCTGGAAATAAAACACTTGGTTGCAGTAATAATAATATCTTCAAAGATGATGAAACTTAGAGATAGTGATCTCAAAGTCTTATCTTCAAAGGTTTAAGACCTTGTAGATAGTGATCTATAAGGGTCTTAACTGTAGATACCTTAGGAGATAGAGATCTCCAGGAATGAAGGTATTCTAATAAGGATTATGGGAATACTGGTTATGATAATTAATAAGATGTAGTGTCAAGGACACTATAACCAACAAAATTGAGTATCAGTTGCATGAGATGCAACATTCGCATTGGATGCGAGCACTGTTACTAGGAGATATGCAAGTGTCGTAAAAGGACTTGGTGTAGTCTCTTGGGAACGGAGTGACTGATCAACTTAGCTAGCTATTTTCTAAATAGCCTATGATTGTCACATGAGTGTGGGTTTAAATGATTAGCCCATTAATGGCTCTTTGGGCTAGTGGGAGATTGTTGGACATGCGAGCCCACGACGAGCCATTATGCAATAAATGTTATTGCAATTCACTACTTAATCTGAAATAAAGAGTACATAGTTTGCATAATAGGTCCCTTAGTGCAATTAGAGTTATGTACCATGGCCATCTTAATGATCATACAGCTGTTGATTCAATTATTGAATCATAGAGGCTGGTGCTTAGATGAATATCTAATGAGTTAGATTGAGGACTCATCAAGCACCGTCAAATGATTATTAAAGAGATGATCTCCAGCCTGAGTAGGAGATGGCAATCCTTTCTCAGTTAGGCTGATATCTGACCGACTTCTTGATGCAGGTCCTCTGCATAGGAATAGAGATTCGGAGGTGTCAGATTAGTTAGGTCAAAGAGTTGACTTAACGAGATCGAGATAACCAAAGTCCTATATCGTATGCTGTCACGATACAGGCACGCATCCTCTGACCGGAGACAGATGTATTACTATATGTCTGAGTACGTACATTTGGCAGACCAATAGGTTGATGACCTAATCAAGGTCTATACACCGGCGCGCTGGTGTGCATATAAGGGCATATGAGTAATATGATCTCTCAAAGGGATCATACAGGTTCACTACTGAACCTGAAGACATGAGCTCACTCATGAGATATTGGGAAGAATCAAATTCCGTGCGCACGGTCGTCTCGCTTTGGAAGCTTGACTGAATTTGTTGGTTTGATATATACTTTTGGAAAGTATATGATCAGGACCTAGGTATGATATATGCTTTTGGAAAGTATATGATCAATACCGACTCCCAATGATCGAATGAGAATCTAACTGATAAAACCATGAAGTAGACAGTATAAAGTTGATCCAATACTTCGGGTTTAATCTGAGTCTTCCAGTATGCAGGATGTACAGGTATTGGGAATGCCTGAGGGTGATGTGATCATAAACGGTTGTATAACCATGACGCTTCCATTCCTAGGGAGTGATGAAACGGGTCTGGATTTTAGTGACTCCTCTTAATAGAGAAGTAATCTGATCTTAGTCCAAATGTTGGACATTGATCTTAATGTGATTCAGATTCAATGAGAAGATTAGATTTACGGTCTTGATTTAATCAAGCATCTATGAGAGGCCCGAGATCTGGATTTGAGATGTGATCTCAATATCCATGTCACTATACGTGGAACAATACAATCACCATGTCCTTATCTCCAAGTATTCGCGGAGAAAGCGCATTATCCTTGAAAGAGTTCATGGATAATTCTATTGTTGATATTTGTATCCGAGCATTGAGAAAATGGATAATTAAATGTGATTTAATTATCACGAGTAATATGAATTTGATTCATATTATAAAGAGAGTTATCTGAGATAATTAAATGTGATTTAATTATCAAAGATGTAGATAATGTGAATGTGATTCATATTATTTGAGTACATGAGAATAAGTTATCCAATATAATTAAATATGATTTAATTGTTATGGATAAGAATAATGTGGATAGTAATATCCAATTATTCATAATATATTATAAATGTGATTTATAATGTATTAGAGAGAGCTAATTATAATTTATATGTGTTGATTAATTATTATGTGTATTGGATACACATTGTGTAATTAATTGACAATGTAAATTATATGTTGTTTTGGGTTGTGAATTTGATTCACAATTTTTCTATGGCAAGATTGCAATATTCTCAAATATAATTGTGAATTATTTTTGAAGAATAAAAATCCAACAAAAGTTGTTGGAAATAAATAAAGGAGATTTTCAAGGAGATATGCAATCTCATGGATTTCCATGAGATTGCTCTCTCCATGGAAAGAGGGGGGGCGGCACATCATTCCTAAAAAGAATGTGTGGCCGTCCACATGGAAAGTGCATGGAGATGAAATCTCCATGCACATTCTCTCCTTATTTATTGGATTGATTTTGGATTAATTTGTATTTGATTTTGTCAAATATATTTTGATCTAAATTTGTTGGTTTTACCAACAACAATCTTAGCCATTGGATTGACATAAATCAATTTCATCCATTGATTTTATATGTCACATGGATTGAGATCCATGGATCCCAAAACCCTATAAATATAGAGGCATACCATGCTCTCTATTTTACACAACACATAATGCTTGAGAAGCATCTCTCTCTCTTTCTCTCTAGGCGTCAGCCCTCTCTCTCCCTCTCATGGCCGTCCACCATGGATGCCATGGAGAGGTTCTCCATCACCGCGGCATCGTCGTTATGCTGCCCGTTCGTCTGCTCGTGGATCTCCGTCTCCTTTGGTGCGCCTCGCTCGTGAAGAAGACATCAGATCTCGTATGTCAAGATCAGGAGATCCGCCGCTTGGATCATCAACATGGATTGCGAGAAGCACGCGGTTCATCCCCGCGCTCGCAAGCGTCTCCTCCGTCGGGTCGGACTTGAGACAGGAGGTCTCTTCGTTTAGAGACTTGATCGCAACCACACTTCAAGAGGTAATCCTATTACTTGTTTGTGGTTTAGACGAAACGATTCGAGAAGTGTTCTTGGATCATGTGGTTTCGTCGTATAAAATTTTTTAAATTCCGCTGCATCGAGCAACTAGTCCGACTAGTCGCTACTTGTCGTATTCGATACGACGCACACGCTTCCGTGATGCGCTTGAGGATCAAACCATATCCTTCAGTTCCCATGTGGCTTCTTCAAACTCTTGGTTCCGCCATAATACTTTAACTAGAGGCACCTCTTTGTTTCTCAATTTCTTGATATCCCTATCAAGTATTTGCATAGGTAACTCTTGGTATATCAAGTCTGGCTCAATATGTAAATCATCATAACTTATCTTATGCTCTGGATCCTTAACTTTCCCAGATTTGGTACATGAAAAACATCATGTACTGCCAAAAGATGTGGAGGAAGTGCAAGTCTATATGCCACTTTTCAAATGCGCTGAATAATTTGAAAGAGACCACGAACCTGAGTGCTAACTTCCCATGCAAATCAAACCGTTGAATTCCCTTCATAGGTGATACTTTGAGAAATACAAAGTCACCTACCTCAAAATCAAGGTCTCTTCGCCTAGTATCACTATAGCTTTTCTGGTGACTTTGAGCAGTCAATAGTCTTTTTCGAGCAAGCTCTATAGATTCTCGTGTCTCTTGCAGTGTATATGAATCATAAAGGTTCTTTATCCCGACCTCTTACCAACACAAAGGAGTAGTACACATTGTTAGCCATGTGAGCCCGGGGCGAACCATTCTTACAATAAATGTTATTGTAATAAATATGTTTTATCAATAAAAGTTATTGATTGTTCACTCCCTTTCTGAAATTAAGTAAATGAATGCACTATAAGGTCCCTCTGTACAATTAGGGTTATGTACCATAGCCGTATTAATAATCATATAGCTGTTGATTCATTAAATGAATCATAGAGGCTGGTGTTTGGATGAATATCTAATGAGTTAGATAGAGGACTCATCAAGCACCGTCAAATGATTATTAAGAGATGATCTCCAGCCTGAGTAGGAGATGGCAATCCTTTTCTCACATAGGCTGATATCTGACCGACCTCTTGATGTAGATCCTCTGCATGGGAATAGTGTTTTGGAGGCGTCAGATTAGTTAGGTCAAAGGGTTGACTTAGCGAGATCGAGATAACCTAAGTCCTATGTTGAATACTGTCACAGCATAGGCACACATCCTCTGACCAGAGATAGATGTGTTACTATTGTTGGACATGCGAGCCTACGGCGAGCCATTATGCAATAAATATTATTTCACATATCATGCCCTAATCTGAAATAAAGAATAAATGATTTGCATAATAGGTCCCTTAGTACAATTAGGGTTATGTACCATGACCATCTTAATAATCATACAGTTGTTGATTTAACTATTGAATCATAGAGGCTGGTGCTTGGATGAATATCTAAAGAGTTAGATTGAGGACTCATCAAGTACCGTCAAATGATTATTAAGAAATGATCTCCAGCCTGAGTAGGAGATGGCAATCCTTTCTCACATAGGCTGATATCTGACCAACCTCTTGATGCAGGTCCTCTGCATGAGAATAAAGATCTAGAGGTGTTAGATTAGTTAGGTCAAAGAGTTGACTTGATGAGATCGAGATAACCAAAGTCCTATATCGTATGCTGTCACGATACATGCACGCATCCTCTGACCGGAGACAGATGTATTACTATATGTCTGAGTATGTACATTTGGCAGACCAATAGGTTGATGACCTAAACAAGGTCTATACACCGGTGCACTGGTGTGCATAGAAGGGCATATAAGTAATACGATCTCTCAAAGGGATCATACATGTTCATTACTGAACCGGAAGACATGAGCTCACTCATGAGATATTGGGAAGAATCAAATTCCGTAGGCACGGTCGTCTCACTTTGGAAGCTTGACTTAATTTGTAAGGTTTAATATATACTTTTGGAAAGTATATGATCAAGACCTAGGTATGATATATGCTTTTGGAAAGTGTATGATCGATACAAACTCCCAATGATCAAATGAGAAACTTACTGATAAAACCCTGAAGTAGACAATATAAAGTTGATCTAATACTTCAGGTTTATTCTGAGTCTTCCAGTATGCAGGATGTACATGCATTGGGAATACCTGAGGGTGATGTGATCATAAACGATTGTATAACCATGACGCTTCCATTCCTAGGAAGTGATGAAACATGTCTAGATTTTAGTGACTCCTCTCAGTAGAGAAGTAATCTGATCTTGGTCCAAATATTGGACATTGATCTGAATGTGATTCAGATGCAATGAGAAGATTAGATTTGCGGTCTTGATTTAATCAAGCATCTATGGGAGGCCTGAGATCTGGATTTGAGATGTGATCTCAATATCCACGTCACTATACATGGAACAATACAATCGCCCTGTCCTTATCTCCAAGTATCTGCGGAGAAAGCGCATTATCCTTGAAAGAGTTTCTATATAATTTCATTGTTGATATGTGTATCCGAGCATTGAGAAAATTGATAATTAAATGTGATTTAATTATCATAGATAATATGATTTGATTCATATTATAAGGAGAGTTATCTTAGATAACTAAATGGGATTTATTTATCAAGGATATGAAAAATGTGAATGTGATTCATGTTATTTGGGCACATGAGAAAAGAGATCCAAGATTATTAAATGTGATTTAATTATAATGGATATGAATAATGTGGATAGCACTATACATATTAATCATATATATTATAAATGTGATTTATAATATATAAGAGAGAGCCATATTGTGTTTTATATTTGTTGATTAATTTTTAATGTGAATGGGATTCACATTGAATGATTAATTAAAAATATAATTACATTTAGTTTTGGGCTGCGAATGAGATTAACATTTTTTCAATGGCTTGATTGATATTTTCCAAAAGGTAATTTGGAATTATTTTTTGTGAAATTATTACCGACAAGAGATCATGATAATCATGAGATAATGAGATCTCATGAGATATTGAGATCTCATGAGATATTGAGATCTCATGAGATGATGGTAGCCGTCCCCTTATTTTAGGGGATTGGTTTAGTCTTCTCATTATCTATTCTCTAGTCAAATATGATTTAAATTGGAGTTAATTATGTTGATTTATCAATATGAATTAATTCAAATTAAATCAATTGTTGTTGTGTTTTACCAACAACAATCCTAGCCGTTAAAAGGGACACAATTAATCTCATCCGTTGATTGTGTGTTGTCCATGGATTGGGATCCATAGACTCCCAATACCCTATATAAGAAGAGGCATTCCTTACTCTTCAAGACACTCGACATCAATGAATGCTCTCTCTCTCTCTCTTTCTCTTTACACGCCCACTCTCTCTATCTCTCATGTGACCGTCCACCATGGATGCCCTAGAGAGATCCTCCATCGCCGTAGTGTCGTCTTTATGCTGCCCGATAGTTTGCTCGTGGATCTCCGTCTATTTCGGCGTGCTTTGCTCGTGAAGAAGACATCATATCTCGTTTGTCGAGATCAGGAGATCTGTGTCTTGGATCATCAACATGGATTGCGAGAAGCACGCATCTCATCTACGCGCTCGCAAGCGTCTCCTCCGTCGGATCGGACTTGAGACAGGAGGTCTCTTTGTTTAGAGACTCGATCGCAACCACGCTTAAAGAGGTAATCCTATTACTTGTTGGTGGTTTAGACGAAACAATACGAGAAGTGTTATTGGATCATGTGGTTTCGTCACATAGAAAATTTTAATTTCCGCTACATCGAGCAACTAGTGCGACTAGTCGTTCCCGATCGCATTCGATGTGATCATCACGCTTCCGTGATGCGCTTGAGGATTTTCCCCGTATCCTTCAAGTGGTATCAGAGCCAGGTTTTTAAAGGTTTTGGATGATATCCATGAACCTACGAAAATTTGGGCTTGTTTGGGTTCGTGAAGATTTTAGCATTTCAATTTTTGCAACCCTATCTTGTGATAAAATTTCGACCCTGTTTAAATTGTTTAAATATAATGTTCCTCATTAATTAAGGAAACAGTAGGATTTGAGTTTTCATAATTTGGATTCCGTTTGCTCAAGATATGATCATTTTATTGACCATTTATCCACTGTTTCAGAGATGGCGATTAGAGATGTAATTAAGATATTAATTACGATTTTAAAATACCTGGAAATGCGTTTTTATCACATGGTTTCATTTTAAATCAAGTTATCAATCTCTGGAAATTGATTTTGCTTAATTTGGTTTTAAAATGAATGAGGTATGCTATTTTTAATTAGTGAGGATCATTGCTGAAAATTGCATCATTATCCGAAACCTTGTGATTGTCGTTTAAGAAAATTAGAGATTAATAGTTAATTTCCGGGAATAATTGTGGATAATATTTGATAAATATTAGAACAATATTTATTCCCTTAAATGACATTGACTCAACCAACGAATGATTAGATTAGATCTAGATCACCAATTGGTTGGTTGATACACATTCCAACAAACATTGTTTTCATGAAAACTCTAGTTTATCTTACAATAGTTGTAGGACAACTTTTACATGCAAAACCTTGTTGCTTGAATAGGATTGGGGATATGTTTAGCAAGTTTCCATATAATATTATCAAAATGATTTTGATGGATATTATATGGTATAATTTCGGTTGAAAAATCGATGATCATCTCAAGTGCAAAGTGATTGACTCGGCATTACTTTTTCTCGAGGCAGATATGATGTCTAGTCGGGGATCGCTGCAGTAGTGGGTCGCACCGGTTGCGGTCCGTACCACTCCCACCGGTACTGGCCATGACAGCGGGTAGGGAACGAATGATGCCTGAGAGATCATGATGTATTTTCTAATTATTAAAATTCGAAATAATACGTATTTGAGATAATACCATATTTCAAGTAACAATTAAAAATGTTTGTTGGATATTAATTGGATCATTAATTTAATATGATTAGATTAATAAGAATTCAATTAAAATTAAAACACTCTATTATGAATAGAGCTGTTATTTCCCTTGAAAGAATTAATCATAATGAATATGATTCATAATGATTAATTAGAATTTGAATATGATATGGAGGACCACATAAGTGACATCCATGGTCTCCCGTCAAGGCGAAGGATTCCATCGCCTGATATTGTATGCAGGAGACGCTTGTCCGAAGTGACAGCTCCTGCATATAATCCATTTGGATCGGGCTCTTCGCTTCTCGAAAGAGTAAGGCCGTATACGTAGTGACCCCAATATCGTGTCCTCATTTTATTGGGACGATATTGGATTGCGTATAGCGAGTATTAAGCCTGTTGACAGTTGGTTCAATTAATGACGGGTCAACATCACCTTAGGGGTGGTGGACCTGGGTGTTAAAGACCGAATCGGGAGATGCAAGTTGGACTTGCAAGGTGGAATGCATTTCCCGCTTCTTTTTATCCGAGTTACAGGTTCTCATGTTATTGGGATGTAACAAAGATAAGGAAGGAGATCCTTGATCTTGCTTGAGATATAATGATAAGTATATCTCTTACATTGAAAGTGATTAAGGGAATGAACTTTCAGTGTTGACAAGGCAGGACAACTTTGATATAAAAATTCCTAAATCAAAGTAAAATAAGTATATATAATAATATATACACTTACGCAAATCTCTTATTTAAGATAATCCTTCATAAAACCCACTCAATGTGATACTCAATAATAACCAGTAAAATATCATGGATTGGACTCATGATCCAGATATTGTACTTGCAGTTGGACACATAATGTATGTGGTTGCAATGTGCAAGTTTCCTCATAGTAATGAGGAATGACAATTAAATAGACAATAGATCTACAACCCTAGGGTTTGTATGTCTCTATATTCTTGATATAATCAAATGTACTTTGGAAGTGACATGTCGATGGTGATCGCAATTGTCAAATAATCCTTATAAAAACAAAGAAGATATTTTGGCATACATATGTGCTCTAGACATTTAATAATGAATGACATGGTTCACTGCATCATGCAGAATGGTAGCTCTATAAGAGATGATGTATTCAAAATATTTGAATACCTACCTGAACCAATATTTTGAGAGTCTAGATGGATGTAGACATGATGAGTGTCATCACTCTACTGTCTATACTCTAGTCATTCGTGAAGCTTCATAATATTCATATTGTATGAATTTAATGAAGCATGTATAAATGTTGAAATGCTCTTACATTGAATTCTTTTGAATTTAACATAAGAGATCCTTAGTCTTAAGCAATGGTTGTTTATAGATGAAGGGAGCGCAGTGGAAGCATGGGTCGGACCCGAGTAAGAAGGAAAGTCAAAGAGTTGACCTACTTCTATGACTTCCATATGACATCCAAAGAGTTGGATGAATGCCAATACTGCAATAAGTTGGTGTGTTGATAGTATGACTATCAAATCTGTTTAGAATCCTTAGAGAAGGACTCAGATAGAGCACCAGAATAATCTACATTTAATCATTGAAATTGACTTTCTTATATGATAAGATTAAAGTCTAATAATTGTATATCATTTTTCTAATGACACTTGCAATTGTTGCATATGTTTTAAAAGACTGGAAAATTTGATCTTAAGGTTTGTAATTATCCACATGAATATTGATGCAATTGTTGCAACAATATATGTTGGATTGATAGACTTCTGAATTTTAGTGGGAGAGCCTTAGTCTTAGAGAACGTCTCTATGACCTAGATATTAGAATACACTCATTGTTTGTTTCTAAGTGTTGGAAATAAACATGAATTCTGGAATAAACCTATCATAAAGAGTTATGATGGATATATTTCAGATAGTAATCTAATATCTAGTGGACTCCACAAAATAAGAAAATTAATGAATGGTTCATTAAAATTTCTAATACTGAAAGTTGAACCTTAAAAGATCAATAGGAGGATAAAGATAATTTGACAATGATTTGGCATCAAGTTTTGGACATATGCATGTTGATTAGATCAATAAACAAGTAAGAGATGGAACTTTAGAATGTCTAACATTTCAAATCTTACATACTTGTGAATATAGTATTCAAAGTAAAATGTCCAATACACCCTTCTCTGGTGATGTTAGATGTCGAGGTATTCAAGTTCTCATACATATTGATGTATGCGGATCATCTATATCATAATAAACATTATGGATATGTGATATCTATTGATGACTATGTATGATATGAGATTTCTTCTCTTCACCTAAGGAAACTTTGAAATGTTCAAAGATTTCATAATTTCGGTTAAGAGCCAAATTTTTGAAGAATTATGAAATGAATTTGATCTAACCTAAGCAGCTTGTACCTGGTAGATAAATTCAAAGAATACCTTATGGAGATATGGATATCATTTTATATCTCAATCCTCCCAACACACCTAAACTCAATAGAGTTGTAGGGAGATGCAATTAGATCATGTGTGACATGATAAATGATTAATCTTAGCATAGTTATCTCTTAGTTTCCTGGTATATATGTAGTAGAGACTACATTATATATCCTTAATAAGATTCCATGCAAGTAAGCTAGACTCGAGCACTAGAGAGTGCTACTTCATTAGGAAAATAAAGGATGGTATTGGATACCTACTTTATGACCTTGAGATTCTTAAAAGATCTCGTCTCTAAGAATGTGATTCTTAGAGGTTGAGACTCTTGAGAATCAAGATGAAAATGAAGTCAAGGAACTCATTGAATCTTGAGATGATAACGAGGCTCCTGAAATAGGAAACTAAAAGGAAAATTAAAGATGAAACATTGATACCTCTTCAAATGAATTTGAGGATGTATTATATGTGTCAGTTAAGTCTAACAATGATTGGATTTCATGTGATGAAACTCCTGAGGATCATGACATGGAAAGATGGATGTTAGCAATAAAAGTCTGAGGTGGACTTCATATACAAGTATTGTATATGGACCCTCGAGGATCCACCTATAAGGGTAAGACCCATAAAGGTGTAAATGGATCTTCAAGAGAAAGGGAATCTGATGAGAAGGTAGAGACCTTCAAAGCACGGTTCGTAGCCGTGAGCTACACACCAGAAGAGAAGATATTGCTTGTGATGAGACTTGCTCTTCAATAACCATTCTTATACCCATCAGAATATTGCTAACTGTAGCTACACAACTTGGCTTTGACATCTTCGAGATGAAAGTCAAGATTGCATTTCTCTATGAATGCCTCTCTAAGGATATTCACATGAAGTAGCCCCAGGGCTTCATGGTTGAGGAAAGCAAAGTGTGCAAGCTGAAGAACTCCATCTATGGACTCAAATAAGCTTCTTGTAGTTGGAACATAAGATTTGATGAAATTATAATTGTTATGATTTCAGATAGAATTTTGATGTACCATGTGAAGGTTAGTGGGAATGCCATTGTGTTCATCGTGCTAAATGTAGATGATATCCTAATCATTTGGAATGATATAAGGATGATAATAAGTGTTTTTTGATATGGCTATTCCATACCTTGAGATGTGATCTGAAGGATACCTCTTAAATCTTAGTTCCGAAGATGTTCAGAAGCAAAGAAAAGAGGGTATTGGAACCGTCACATTAGTAGTACACCTTGGACATGTTTCATTTTTCAGAAAATTCCAAGAAAGGCTTCCTTCCCTTAAGATATGGTACTGACCTATCTAAAGGGATAGCACCTCAAAGAGTTGAGGAAGTGAATGCTAGAACTACTTGCCCTTGTGCATTAGTTATGAGAAGCCAAGTGTATGCTAGATGTGTACAAAAGTTGGATATCTGCCATGCAGTGGGAGTAGTAAACTGTTACTAATCCTACTCAGGAGAGAGAACACTTGATTGCAGTAATAACAACAATCTTCATAGATGACAAGACTTTCGAGATAGTGATCTCTAAGTCTTATCTTCAAGAAATTAAGACTTTATGGATAGTGATCTAAAAGGTCTTAACTTTGGATACCTTTGGAGATAGAGATCTCCATGAATAAGGGTATTCTGATAAGGATTATAAAAAAACTGGTTATAATAATTACTAAGCAATAGTATCAATGACACTATAACTGCTTTATCAAGATTGAGTATTGGTTGCATAAGATGCAACATTCACATTAGATGCGAGCACTGTTACTGGGGATATGAAAGTGTCGTAAAAGAACTTGGCGTAGTCTCACGGGAACAGAGTGATTGATCAACTTACCTAGCTATTTTCTAAATAGCCTATGATTGTCACATGAGTGTGGGTTTAAATGATTAGACCATTAAAGTCTCTTTGGGCTAGTGGGAGATTGTTGGACATTCGAGCCCATGGCGAGCCATTATGCAATAAATGTTATTGCACATATCATTCCCTGATCTGAAATGAAGAATAAATAATTTGCATAATAGGTCCCTTAGTACAATTAGGATTATGTACCATGACCATCTTAATAATCATACAGCTGTTGATTCAACTATTGAATCATAGAGGCTGGTGATTGGATGAGTATCTAAAGAGTTAGATTGAGAACTCATCAAGTACCGTCAAATGATTATTAAGAAATGATCTCTAGCCTGAGTAGGAGATGTCAATCCTTTCTTACATAGGATGATATCTGACCGACCTGGACCTGCATGGGAATTGAGATTCAGAGGTGTTAGGTTAGTTAGGTCAAAGAGTTGACTTGACGAGATCGAGATAACCAAAGTCCTATATCGTATGCTGTCACGATATAGGCATGCATCCTCTGACCGGAGAAAGATGTGTTACTATATGTCTGAGTATGTACATTTGGCAGACCAATAGGTTGATGACCTAACCAAGGTATATACACTGACACGTTGGTGTGCATATAAGGGCATATGAGTAATACGATCTCTCAAAGGGATCATACAGGTTCATTACTGAACTAGAAGACATGAGCTCACTCATGAGATATTGGGAAGAATCAAATTCCGTGCGCACGGTCGTCTTGCTTTGGAAGCTTGACTGAATTTGTAAGGTTTGATATATACTTTTCAAAAGTATATGATCAAGAACTAGGTAAGATATATGCTTTTGGAAAGTGTATGATCGATACCAACTCCCAAAGATCAAATGAGAAACTTATTGATAAAACCCTGAAGTAGACAGTATAAAGTTGATTTAATACTTCGAGTTTATTCCGAGTCTTCCAGTATGCAGGATGTACACGTATTGGGAATATCTGAGGGTGATGTGATCATAAACGATTGTATAACCATGACGCTTCCATCCCCAGGGAGTGATGAAATGGGTCTGGATTTTAGTGACTCCTCTCACTAGAGAAGTAATCTGATCTTGGTCCAAATGTTGGACATTGATCTGAATGTGATTCAGATGCAATGAGAAGATTAGATTTGCGGTACTGATTTAATAAAGCATCTATGGGAGGCCCGAGATTTGGATTTGAGATGTGATCTCAATATCCAAGTCACTTTACGTGGAACAATACAATCGCCCTGTCCTTATCTCCAAGTATCTGCGGAGAAAGTGCATTATCCTTGAAAGAGTTCATGGATAATTTCATTGTTGATATGTGTATTCGAGCATTGAGAAAATTGATAATTAAATTTGATTTAATTATCATATATAATATGAATTTGATTCATATTATAAGAAGAGTTATCTGAGATAATTAAATGGGATTTATTTACCAAGGATATGAATAATGTGAATGTGATTCATGTTATTTGGGCACATGAGAAAAGAGATCCAAGATGATTAAATGTGATTTAATTATCATGGATATGAATATTGTGGATAGCACTATCCATATTAATCATATATATTATAAATGTGATTTACAATATATAAGAGAGAGCCATATTGTGTTTTATATTTGTTGATTAATTGTTAATGTGAATGGGATTCACATTGAATGATTAATTAAAAATATAATTAAATTTAGTTTTGGGTTGTGAATGAGATTCACATTTTTTCAATGCCTTGATTGATATTTTCCAGAATGTAATTTGGAATTATTTTTTGTGAAAATATTTTCGACAAGAGATCATGATATAATCATGAGATAATGAGATCTCATGAGATATTAAGATCTCATGAGATGATGGTAGCCGTCCCCTTATTTTAGGGGATTGGTTTACTCTTCTCATTATCTCTTCTCTAGTCAAATGTGATTTAAATTGGAGTTAATTATGTTGATTTATCAATATGAATTAATTCAAATTATATCAATTGTTGTTGTGTTTTACCAACAACAATCCCAGCCGTTGAAAGGGACACAATCACTCTCATCCGTTGATTGTGTGTTGTCCATGGATTGGGATCCATGTACTTTCAAAACCCTATATAAGAAGAGGCATTCCTTGTTCTTCAAGATACTCGACATCAATGAATGCTCTCTCTCTCTCTACATGCCCACTCTCTCTATCTCTCATGTGGCCGTCCACCATGGATGCCCTAGAGAGATCCTCCGTCGCCGCAGCGTCCTCGTTATGATGCCCGATAGTTTGCTCGTGGATCTCCGTCTACTTCGGCGTGCCTTGCTCGTGAAGAAGACATCGTAACTCATTTGTCGAGATCAGGAGATCTGTAGCTTGGATCATCAACATGGATTGCGAGAAGCACGCGTCTCATCCACGCGCTCGCAAGCGTCTCCTCCGTCGGATCAGACTTGAGACAGGAGATTTCTTTGTTTAGAGACTCGATTGCAACCATGCTTCAAGAGGTAATCCTATTACTTGTCTGTGGTTTAGACGAAACGATCCGAGAAGTGTTCTTGGATCATGTGGTTTCGTCACATAGAAAATTTTAATTTCCGCTGCATCGAGCAACTAGTGCGACTAGTCATTCCCGATCGCATTCGATGCGATCATCACGCTTCTGTGATGCGTTTGAGGATTTTCCCCATATCCTTCAACTATATGTCTAAGTATGTACATTTGGCAGACCATTATGGTGATGACCTAACCAAGGTCTATACACCGACGAGCTGGTGTGCATATAAGGGCATATAAGTAATACGATCTCTCAAAGGGATCATACAGGTTCACTTATGAACCGAAAGACATGAGCTCACTCATGAGGTATAGGGACCGATCAAATTCCATGCATGGTCATTGTGCTTTGGTAGTATGACAAGAATTTGAAGGTATGATATATGCTTTGGGAAAGCATATGATCGATACTAACTCCCAATGACCAAGATTGAGAAACTTAGTGATCAAATCCTGAAGAAGACAGTGTAAAATTGATCTTCATCTTCAGGTTGATCATTGGTCTTCCAGTATGCAGGATGCGCAGGTATTGGGAATACCTGAGGGTGATGTGATCATAAACGATTGTATAACCATGACGCTTCCAGTCCGAGGGAGTGATGAAACAGGTCTGGATTTTAACGACTTCTCTCAGTATAGAAGTAACTTGATCTTAGTCCAAGTTTTGGACATTGATCTGAATGTGATTCAGATACAATGAGAAGACTAGGTATACGAATTTGATTTAATCAAGCAACTGTGGGAGGTCCGTTAGATCTGGATTTGAGATGAGATATACAATCGTCCTGTCCTTATCTCCAAGTATCTGCGGAGAAAGCACATTATTCTTGAAGGAGTTCAAGAATGATTCCTATGATGAATTTAGTATCCAAGCAACAAGGTGTTGATGATTAAATGAGATTTAATTATCAAGTATAATATGAATGAGATTCATATTGTGAGAATGATTATCTAAGATAATTAAATGAGATTTAATTATCAAGGAAAAGCAGATCGTGGATAGTGCTATCCATAATATCTGTGTATATTATAAATGTGATTTATAATATATATCAGAGAGAGAGAGAGAGAGAAATTTTGTAAATAGCATTGGTTAATTATTAATGTGGATTGGATTCACATTAATTAATTGAAAATGTAATTTACAAATTAATTTGGGTTGTGAATATGATTCACATATTTTTTAATGGCATGATTGAAATATTCACAAATTAATTTGGAATTAATTTGGTGGATATTATTGCAATAAAAGTTATTGCAATTTATTAAGAAATAATAGGATAAAATGAAAAGGAGACAAATCACCACCAAAAGGGGTGGCGTCACCAATGACTTAGTCATAGGTGACGCCCCCTATTTTTAGGGGTGGCTTGTTATCTCCCTTTTTGTTATCTTGTTATCTCTTAATAATTAATTTATGTTAAAATTAAATTGTGTTGATAATAATGCAACATATATTTAATTTGATATAAATTAATGTTGTTGGTTTTAACCAACAACAATCATGATCGTTGATTGATACATGGATCAATCTAGCCGTTGGGACTATGTATGCCATGGATTGAGATCCATTGGATCCCAAAATAATATATAATAAGGGCAACCCTAGTTCTTGAGAGTACATCAAGAACACACAAGAGTAGATGCCTACTCTCTCTCTCTATCATTCTCGCCGTCCTCTCTCTCTAAGGTGGTCGTCCATCTTATGCGTTGAGAGAGAGCTTCTCGCCTTCGCCTTCGACTACTCGAGGATCTCCATCTTCTTTGGGGATGCTTGCTCTAGAAGAAGACGACGGATTTCGTTGGACGAATTCAGAGGATTCAAGGCTTGGATCTTCATCTAGGATTGCGAGAGTCACGCGTCTCATCATCACGCTCGCAAGTGCTGTCTTCGTGGATCGGACTTGAGACGGGAGGATCTCTTGCTGTAGAGATCTCGTGATCGCAACCACACTTTAAGAGGTATTTCTAATACTTTGTGGTTTGATGAAACGATCCAAGAAACGTTCTTGTGATCATGTGGTTTCATCACATGTTTTAAAATTTTTTAAATTCCGCTGCACCTTGCGACTAGTGCGACTAGTCGCCCCGATCGCATAAGATGTGATCGTCATTCTTCCTTAATGTGCTTGAGGATTCTCAATATCCTTCAAGTGGTATCAGAGCCAGGTTGAAAAAGGTTTTGGATATGATCCATAGACCTAGGACGACTTGGGTTTGAAAGGGTCGCGAAATCTTTTATCGCATTTGAATTTTCGTACCTATGTCTAATTGATTTTTTCGGCACTGTTTAAATTGTTTAAACATGAAATATTAAATTGTATTTTGTTCCATATTAAATAATGAAACCATAGGATATGAGTTTACTAAATTTGGATTTAATTTGCTCAAGATATGACCTTTTGAATAAGCATGCATTCACTGTTACGGGAACAACAAATATGAACGTGATTAATTTGTTAATTACAGTTTTGATGCGCCTTGAAATACGTTAATATCACTTAGGTTCTGTTGTAAATCAAGTTGGCAATCTTATGAAACTGATTTTGCGAATTTTAGATTTAAATTGATCAAGATAAGTTAATTTTAGTGATTAGGGGTCACTGCTGGAAATTGACAAACTTGATCATGAACCTTGTGATAGTCATTCAAATTAATATGATAAAAATTAATTGTTAACTTTCTGAAATGATTATTGACAAGTATTTGTGAAATATTTAGAGATGATCATCAATTCCTTGAATGACATCCCACTAACCATAATAATAAGATAGTTGATCTTGATCATTGATTAATTTGAAATCATCAACAAATATTGTTTGCATACAAAATCCTAGGTCATCCTACAATAGTTATAGGACAACTTTTACATGCAAAACCCTTTTGCTTGAATAGGATTGGGGATTTATTTAGCAAATCTCCTTACAATATAATCAAAATTGCTTTGATATATATTATATGGTATAATTTCGATTGAAAGACCGATGAACATCTCAAAGTACATGATGATCTATTTGGCATTATCCTTTCCTGAGGTGGATATGGTGTCTAGTCAGAGAGCATTGGGGTAGCGAGTTGCAACGTATGTGGTTCGTCCCACTCTTGCCGGTACTGGCCATGACAGCGGGTAGGGACTCGATAATGCCGGAGAAATCAAAGTGTATTTTTCTAATTATTAAAATTCGAAATAATATGTACTTTGAGATTATACCTACTATTCAAGTAAAATTCAAAGTTTTTTGATTGAAAATTGGATTGATAATTATTTTAATGTGATTAAATTAATTATATCCTATTAAAACACTCTATTATGAACATATGTGTATTTCCCTTGGAAGAATTAATTATGTGAATATGATTCACGATAATTAATTCTTTCAATTTGAATAAGAAGTGGAGGATCACATAAGTGACATCCATGGTCTCCCGTCAAGGCAAAGAATTTCGTCGCCAAAAGTTGTATATAAGAGACGCCTGTCCGAAGTGACAGATCCTATATACAATTATTTGGATCGGGTTCTTTGCTTCTTGAAAGAGTAAGGTCGTATACGTAGTGACCTCAATATCGAGTCCTCATATTATTGGGGCGATATTGGATTACATATAGCGAGTATTAAGCATGTTGACGGTTGGTTCAATTAACAACGGGTCAACATCATCTTAGGGGTGGTGGGTCTGGGTGTTAAAGACCGAATTGGGAAATGCAAGTTGGACTTGCAAGGCAGAATGTGTTCCCGCTTCTCTTTATTTGAGTCACGGGTTCTCATATTATTGGGATGTTATAAAGATAGAGAGGAGATCCCAGATCTTGTTTGAGATATAACGGTAAGTATATCTCTTACTTTGAAAGACGATTAGGGAATAATCTTTCATAGTGGACATAGCAAGACAAATTTGATTTAAAATACCTTAATCAAATGTTTTAAATTGGATATATAACTATTTATATATTCTAATATACTGCATTCTTAGTTTCAGAAAATGAAGTCCATGAACCCACTGAGTAGGCTCCTGGAGGTCAATCAGTTGACCGGACCAAATTATTCAGATTGGATTCAAAATTTGGATCTTGTCCATTCTGCGGAGCGCATTTCATATGTGCTGACCAAGGACAAGATTGCAGACCCTCGGACTGCGGAAGACAAAATCTTTTAATGAGAAATATGATGAAGATCATAACTTGGCAAGATGTTATATCCTTGGCTCATTATCCAATGTGCTTCAGAAGCAGCATGTGGAAATGAACCACTGCCAAGAAATCATGCTGAATCTGAAAGAGATGTTCGGTGACATAAACCGCACACAACGTTACAATGTGATGAAAGAGCTTATTCGCTGGAAGATGCAGGAAGGGACCTCTGTTAGAGAACACATACTCAAAGTGTTTGGGTACCTCTCTGAATTAGAAACCCTGGGAGCTTCATGGATGCTGATATGCAGGCTGATTTTATTCTCATGTCGCTCCCTAAGTCTTTCAACAACTTTGTACTGTCATATCACATGAGCAAAGTTGATATCAGTAATGCTGGGCTATTAACTGCATTAAAGTCCGCAGAAGACGTAATGAAGAAGGACGACCCCTCTGCTAGTGCAATGGTTGCACAAGTAAAAGGAAAGTGCGGTCGAAAGCAAGGTTCTCGGAAGGGCCTGCCCCAGAAGAGAAAGAAGAAGAATCAAGGAGTTGGTTCATCTTCCAATGCTTCCACGTTAATGACATCAAAGAAGACCTATGTCTGTCACCACTGCAAGAAGTCGGGGCACTGGCGGCGTAACTGCCCAGAGTACCTGAAGTCGGTTGACAAAGGTAAAGCCCCAGCAGGTATGAAATCTACTTTAATCATTGAAACTAGCTTTCTCGTTGGACGAGAAGGAAGTTGGGTTGTAGATTCTGGTGCTTCTGTTCATGTATGCAATTTATTGCATTTGTTTCAGAAAACTAGGAATCTGGAGAAGGGGAGATAGTCATCCAGATGGGATCTGATGCAAGCATTGCATCAGTCGCCATTGGGACCTGCCGATTATCATAATCTAGTGGTTGAGTCTTAGTACTTAAAGAGTGTCTTTATGTACCTGAAGTAAAGAGGAATTTGATATCTGTATCTAAGCTTGTTAGACATGGATATTCCTTCCTTTTCTGTAATAAGTTAGCCATTAATCAATATGATAAATTTATTGCGCATAGCGTTTTGACTTCTGGTGGACTCTATGAATTGTGCATTGATGAATGTGTCATGAATGCCACTACCACTAATAAAAACCCTAAAAGGTCCAGGGAGAATAGAAATCATTCGAATATGATTTGGCATCAAAGTCTTGGTCATTTATCTGTTGATAGGATCAATAGATTGATAAAGGATGAACCCTTAGATTTTCTACAGGTCCAATCTTTACCTACCTATGAACATTGCATTCGAGGTAAATGACCAGGATGCCTTTTCGTAACAAGGTTACGAGATGCAAAGATATTCCTGACCTAATACATACCGATGTATGTGGTCCCTTCAGTACCGTGACTCGGAATGGATATCGATATTATTTGACGTTTATTGATGACCATTCGCGATACGGGTTTATCTTCCTACTACATCATAAATCTGAAATCTTTGAAAAGTTCAAATAGTTTAAGGCTTTGGTTGAGAACGAAACTGATACGAAGATTAAACGGATTCGATCTGACCGAGGTGGCGAGTACCTCTCAGATGAATTCAAGTGTAACCTTAAAGAGAATAGAATTATTTCCAATCTCACTCCCCCTGGAACCCCCAACTTAATGGTGTTGCTGAAAGACGCAACAGGACCATCATAGACATGGTTCGTTCAATGACGAGCAAAGCACGTTTACCTCTTAGTTTCTGGGGATATGCAGTAGAGACTGCAATATATATCCTGAATAATATACCTAGCAAATCTGTGCCTAAGACTCCTCATAAGCTCTAGTATGGAACCAAACCTAGTATTAATCACTTGAGGATTTGGGGTTGCTTGGTCCATGCGAAGAATGTGGATGCAAGTAAGCTAGAATCTCGCACTTGTGAGTGATACTTCATTGGGTATGTTAAAGATGGTATTGGATATAAACTTTATGACCCTGAGACCCAAAAGATTTTTGTCTCTAGAGATGTGAAATTTCTGGAGGACGATTTCCTTAAAGGTCAAGAGAGAAATGAAGTAAAGGAACTCATTGAATCCCCTGAGGATTCTAAGATTCCTGAACCAGAAACTAAGGAGATAAATGAAGATGAAACACCCATACCTCTTCGAAGGAGTTCGAGGATGGTCGCACCACCTGAAAGGTATGGATTCCATGTGTCAAGTGAAACTGACAATGATCCTACTTCATTCGATGAAGCACTCGCTGATAATGACATGTATAGATGGATGCTGGCAATAAAGTCAGAGATTGACTCTATGCATAAGAATGGTGTATGGACCCTAGAGGATCCACCTGAAGGGGTGAAACCCATTGGGTGTAAATGGATCTTCAAGAGAAAAAGGGGACCTGATGGGAAAGTAGAGACTTCCAAGGCACGACTCGTAGCCAAGGGCTGCACACAGAGAGAAGGCATCGACTACGATGAGACGTTCTCTCCTGTGGCTGTGCTTAAGTCCATCAAGACACTGTTAGCTATAGCCGCATCTCTTGACTACGACATGTGGCAGATGGACGTCAAGACAACCTTCCTCAATGGATACCTCGAGGAGGATATCTATATGGAGCAGCCCCAAGGCTTCATAGTTGAGGACGGTAAAGTATGCAAGCTAAAGAAATCCATATATGAGCTTAAACAAACTTCTCGTAGCTGGAACATCAGATTTGATGAAACCATAAAGAGTTATGATTTTGTGCAAAATCCTGATGAACCTTGTGTGTACAAGAAGCTTAGTGGGAGTGCCATTGTATTCATCGTGCTTTACGTAGATGATATCCTTATCATTGGGAATGATACATGAATGATGATCGGTGTGAAGATTTGGCTATCTCATACCTTCGAGATGAAAGATCTTGGAGAAGCCTCTAACATCTTAGGCCTGAAGTTGTTCAGAAATCGAGAAAAGAGGATATTGGAATTATCACAACATGGATACATTAAGAAGATTCTTGAACAATTCCGCATGGATAGTTCCAAGAAAGGATTCCTCCCCTTAAGACATGGTATCCATTTGTCTAAAGGGATGGATCCTAAAAGTGTTGAGGAAAAGAAGGCCATGGCTGGATGCCCCTATACATTAACTGTAGGAAGCTTAATGTATGCCACGATGTGTACTATGCCAGACATCTGCCATGCAGTGGGAGTGGTAAGTCGTTACCAATCCTGCTATGGAGAGCAACACTGGAATGCAGTAAAGAACATATTCAAATATCTAAGACGGACGCAAGATTACATCTTTATCTATGGAGATGGTGATCTCCAAGTCTTGGGATATACGGATTCAGACGTCCAGTCGGATATTGATGATCGAAAGTCGACATCAGGGTTTTTGTATTCATGTTGAACGGTGGTGCTATGAGCTGGAGAAGCAAGAAGAAGGACACTACGACAGATTCAACAACAGAAACCGAGTACATTGCCGCATCAGATGCCGCAAAGGAGGCGGTGTGGTTGCACAAGTTTATCTTGGAGCTTGGCGGTTTCCTCTGATACTCCTATCCCGTTACTATGCGATAACACGGGAGCCATTGCCTAGGCAAAGGAACCCAAATGGCATCAAAAGAGCAAGCATGTGGAAAGGAAATACCACATCATTCGGGAGATTCAAAAGCATGGTGATATCATCATCACCAAGGTGGTCTCTGCCGACAACTGATGAATCCTCATTCATCACTCTTTATTCTTTTATTTTAGCTAAAAACCTGTGCAAAACACCATGTAGATATGTGTAAACAGAATAAATTACCAAAATGCATGCATTGTGTAAATATTAATAATTAGCATGTTTTTGTGCAAAAATAAAAGAATAAAGAAATAAAAGAAAGAGAGGGAAATATTTAGAATAAATATTGAGTGACCTAAACCCAAGGGAGGGCCAAGCCTTGGCCTGACTGCAAAATAAAATAAGTAGAGAGAGATAGGGTGACTCAACATGGTGTACATATCCCTCTATTTGTAAATATTTTATTTTCTTAAAAAATAAAATTATATTTGTGTTCCCCATATTTTATACATATTTGTAAAAAAATAAAACTAAAATAAAAATGGGAAAAATAAAAGAAAAATAAAATAAATAAAATCTCTCTCAGCAGTGTACACATACCATGTATATAGAATAAAAGACCTATTTATTCTCTCCTTGTAAATAATTTTTATATTCCATATTTTATAGTGTAAATAAATAAAATAAAAATCAGAAAAATAAAAATAAAAAGAAAAATAATAAAATTTATTTTTCACCTTGTATATATACCATGTACATATGTATATAAGCCTATTTATTTAACTCATGTAAATAAGTCATAAAAATAAAATAAAAATACCTTTTTATTCCAAATTTTATGTGGTAAATAAATAAAATATAAAATTAGAATAATTGTACAAAAATAAACAATTAAAAGTAAAAATAAAAAATCTATTTGTAAATATACCTATATATAATAATAATATAATGTAAATACCTAATTTGTTTTTCAAAAAAATAAATAAAAATCACTAAAATATTCTTTGAAAATAAATAAATATTTTTTATTTTGTAAATATTTTGAAATAAGGTCATTTTCTATTTTTAATTGAATTTCTAAATATTTAATAAATGGCAGCTTCTGATTGGTCCACGGGGGATGTTGACCCCGGGTCAACTCCCCCCCGGACCACTCGACCCGGATCCCCACCCGATCCGTTTTCTCAGATTTTTCGTGAGATGATCCGACCTCCAAATAGCCAAACCCCGGGCTCCGATTGAAGTTCCCATATCCATGACCCTCGCCCGGGGATCATTTTAGGGATCCGTGCATCGATCCGCATTCCCCATTCCCATCTTCTCGGACCTGCACCTGTATATAACATCTTCTTCCCCTACCATTAGCAACATCTTTGGCTATCACCTTCGTCTCCCAGGAGCTCCATTCCTCTCCCTAGAGTGACAGCTATTGGAGGAGAGTGTCGCAGCAGGTTTCGTGGGCTGCAGCCACTGATCCGGTGGTTTCACCGACGTGCTCCGCCGCCGAGCGAGCTCGAGCCTTTGGCCCCAACGAGCCATCGAGGCAAAGATCCCAGGAGCTCCGTCAACTCCAGCACAATCGACCACGTTCATCAGGTAGTCCCGCTAGCTTCTTTAGCATCACCCATTTCCGATTTCTACAATCCAGCTCCGCCCTAGTGGCCGAAGCTCCGCCAGTCCATCCTATCCGTACCGATCACCGCTCCGACTCATCGTCACCCTCCACACGCGACCTGATCACCTCGAACTGAGCCATCGAAGATCAGGTCGAGTTGGGTTCCATCTCTCACGTACGCCGGAACCCCCCTTCGACCATTCACGACGTTCCCTTCCCCTTTTAGCCAATAACCCCCGCCGGAGTGCTCCTCCGAGCGAGAGCTTTGTTTTGCAGGTGAATAAGAGCAGGTACCCCCTTGGTCGCGCTTCCATACCTTCGCTGGAGCTGCTCCATGTCGCTACTCCTTCGCCGGAGGATCTGACCGTCGGAAGCTTCATCGGAATCCACCACCCGACGCGGAGTGTCATCGCGAGGAAGTCCCCCCTTTCCGATCGTCCATCGACCAGCTGGATGGTCTCCAGCGTGCTGGGGAAACTCGTCCGGGAGGTGTTCTTCCTCAGCCTCTTTCAGCCGTTGGATCACCCCGCAACACCAGTTCGCATCTCCACCGTCCGTGCTCTACCATGTCAGGCCGTTAGATCCCTGATCTAACGGTCACGTTCCTCCCACGTTCGCCATCACGCCATCACTATTGGATCGTCCAGACGGCGTCAGCAGGGCCGTCCTTCATCAGCCATTCACCTCGCGACATCTGGCATGCACGCGCCCCTCACGTGCCTCGGCTAGGTAATTATGCCCATACCCCTGCAACTTTTAGTAGTTTTTGTTTAGTCTATTAAATAAGTTTGCACTCTTGGACTATTTGCACATATGGATCTCTAGTTTTATCTTCTTGCATTTTCATCCCTGCCTGTGTGAGACACGTACATCGTCACGTGATATTTTGGACATATTGCATGTATGGGCTTGGGTTTTCTGCTATGTTATGAAATGAAATTTAGTTTTTTAAATTTGCAGTTATACCCCTGTGCGTGGTTTTAATTGAACATGTGCTGATTGTTTGGGATTTTTACACTTTCAACTCTAAGGTTTTCGTACGTGTTATATATCAGCCCCTAGAACTATGTTTTCTTACATTTAGGTCCCTGTGTGCTGTAGCTCTTTTATTTGTTGGATAAAATAGCAAATAAACTTCAAATAAAGTGAAATTTGGATATGTGGCTCCTTCCATTGTGTAAAAAATTCACTATTTTTTGGGGCATTTTTATCGCTTTTTGATATTTTTAAAAATTCAAAAACACGTATTTTTGTTACTGTTTGAAAAAGGAAATCAAAGAAAAATATAAAAACTTTTCTAAAAATTCTAAAAAAATTAGAGTTTGTTAGATTAATGGTTTTCTAGCTTCTGTGCAATTTTTGTACCATTTAGATTTATAAAACCTATAAAAAATGAAAAACCCTAAAAATCTTATAAAAATCAATAAAAAATCTATAAAATCCAAAAAAATGCAAACTCTTTTTTTGTAGCTTAGTTTTGTATATATTTTTCATAAAAATTATCTCTAGATTTTTATAGACCAATTATATATTTTTAATTGATCTTTCATGTCTGGCTGTATCATGATCCATTGTTTTCGCTTTTCTTGATTTTTAGAAAATCAAATAAAAATAATAAAATTCCCATAAAATCATCAAAAATACTTAAAAACCTAAAAAATGTAAAAATAATTTTATTGCAATTTTTGGAGCATTTTTGAGTGATTACATAATTGTACGTTTGCTTGTTTTCTTACATTTTCTTATTAACTAAAAACATAAAAAAATTTAAAAACATTTAAAATCCACCAAAAACATTTTCTTTATTATTTGATCTTTTTGACTATTTCGTAGGCCGCAAGGCCATCTCGTTCTCCGTGAGTCCGACCCTGGTCGCTATACCAGGTTAATAAACTAACGAGGATCGCTTTTTGATTTTCTTGATTTTATCTTTGAGCTTGGTGGTTCTATATTTTTCTTGTTGAGCTGAGTACCGAGATCCGGGTCGCAACGACCCTCGTTCTTATACCTTCACCCGGGTCTTGGTCACTTTTTGGCTCATCAGAATGGCGCCGTTGCCGGGGAGCACGGCTTAGTAGTATTGTTTTTCATTTTTATTTGATTTTGTTTTTCGCAGCTTTTTCCGCGACTTTTCGCGACTTTCTGATTTCCTCTGTTTTATTTTTATTTTTGTTTTTGTTTTTGTTTTGTTTTTGTTTGATTTTTGTGTGTTTATTTTAAGTTATTTTTGCATATAGTTTGTCTTAGTCTCTTTTATTGATTTTCCTTTATTTTTATAATAACTTGGACTGACACACTTCTGTTTCTGTTTCTTGCAAGGGCTTGAGGACTGAGGCAGCTTTTTCGGAAGCCGAAGCAACTGTGGGATTCGGAGGCGGCTTCTTTATGTACAAAGCCACAGGAGAGCGCGAGGAGGAGAACCGAAGTGCGGGAGCCGCGGAATAGCCACGGGAATTAGTTTAGTTTAGTTTAGTTTAGATTAATTTTTCAGCAGATATTTTATTGTAATAATACATGGACATGGACTTGGACACTTGGGTGATATCGAGGTTTGTTTCGCCGAGCACTGATGTGCTCGGGGGACCTCACCGTCGTTTTTGCCGATTTTGATTTCTGACTGTTTATTTACTGCTTATTTGATTTATGCGGTTTTAGCCCTAGCTTAGGATTTTCTGTGATTGTGACGTAATTAATTAGGATTCAAACACCTAATTATTTGCCTGTACCTATTAGAGCGCATTTGGACCTAATTAAAGTTAATAAAGAAAAGGCTAACCTGGTCACTTGAGGGGTCCCGAGCCACTAGAGGTCGTATACAACGCTGGCATGACCCGTTGTGGTGAGCATCGATCGACATCCGAGACCGGACACCGACCCCTCCCGTTGACTCGTTAGTCAACGGTTCTTTACGTGTAGAAATTGCTTCATTAGGGCTGAATTCTCGTGCATAATATAGGTAGTTTATATTCTGTCTTTATTTTATGCACGGATCATTTTGCATGTAGACTGCTGGAGTCAGGTACACATCTCTTACTCTGCATGCATCATTGATTCTATCGCGCATCGACTTTTTTGTCTTCTCCCCCCCTCCGTTTTTGGACTTAAAATAATCAGGAGAACCGAAAAATTCGTTAGGCGTTGTTTGATCTGAAAAATACCTAAAAACAAAAAAAACTATAAAATTAGGACTGCTAAACATACTTGACCCTAAAAGACACCTCACTTCAAAATCTGTCTTGGGGAGAGCAACCCCCTCATTGTCTGGTTTCTATGCACGAGAGAGTGACCCACACACTAGGCTAGAGCCACATCTGAGCCCCGATCAGACTACCGGCCTTTTATACGGGACAGTCTGGTAGGCGGATTGGATTCCTATCAGGTCACGTAACCGCTCTGATATCCTGACATGATCACCTAAATAAAATTGACAAGATAATTGACCGAGCTCTCACAGTCTTCTGCTGAGCGTGGAGTAGGTGAACCCGGGGTTTGTATTCTCATCTTGTGTGTTTTCCAGATCTCATCTGCCCGACTCGTCAAATCAAGATGATGGGCAAGAGGTCTCTTAGGCAGCCTCTGGCTGTACCACTTTTTAGCACTCCAGCCCGTTCATCTAGGTTAGTTCGTGAGATCCGAGACCCGCTCTCCGAACTGATTCGATTCCGCCCTGTTCCCCCTTGACCATCCTTCTTCTATTCCTGAGTTAGCAGTGCCCGATGCGAGACAACAGACAGTTGATATTTCGACACCTGAGTTTGGGTCTTTTGTCTTTGCAGAGACCATGACCAACAACGAGGAGCGCACCGATGGTCCGAGGCCAGAGACGACCATATACATTCTGGACCAAGGTGCGATCAACACCACCATGTTAGCTTCCCTCGAGACCATGCAGAGACAGATACGAGGTCAGGGAGCGTTCATGGTGGAGATGAGGAGAGAGATGGAGAGACTTTGAGAGCAGAGAGAGCAGCCGAGAGCCGATGGACGGAGGGGACTAGATCAGCCAGAGCAGCCAGACCAGCCGGCAGCAACAGCAGATCCAAGACCGATGCAGGAGTTGCACAACCCCGGATCGACACTAACGCGTCGGTGGGTGGTTCTTCCGGCGATCATGGGGGACTTCAAGTTCCCCCCGAACACACTTCAGCTACTCCCCCGCTTCCACGAGCTCACCAATGAGGAGCCCCATCTTCATCTCTAGGAGTTCGAGATGATCTGCAGCACAGTCCACGATCGTCAGGTGGATGAGTATACCATCAGGATGATTGCTTTTCCTTTCTCCCTGGCAGACAGAGCAGCCAATTGGCCGAAGCACTTAGGGAGATTCGTATACACCTGGGAGTAGCTCCGCACCGAGTACTTGAACAAGTACTATCCACTCGGGCGGACCAATACAGCGAGGGCCCTGATCAGCAACTTCTCCATGCTCCCCAACGAGCAGTTCCACTAGGCATGGGAGAGGTTCCAAGAGCTCACCGACAGATGCCCGCACCATGATATCACGAAGCCGAACCTAGTTCAGAGCTTCTTCTGCGGGTTGACACCAGAGCTGCAGGGCCTGGTGAACGCTTCTTGTGGCGGTTCCTACTTCGACAAGGATGAGGATCAGGTCTGGGCCATCTACGAGGAGATGGACGAGAACTATACAGTGATGTCCCAGACCCGACTCTACACTCAGGGACGCCCACAGCCACAGTCCGTGCAGTTTTAGAGGATATCACAGGTCGATGATGGTCCTTCCACTTTGTCAGTGACAACCGCACAGGTCGAGTCCACAACCGCCAACATGGGCATCATCAGAGAGAAGTTGGACCGGATCGAGTTGATAGAGAAGAAGTAGTGCCAGGGCATCACGCAGATGGATCAGATGGCACAGACGCTGATTGACCTGAAGACACAGCTCATGTGTCTCTAGGAGGCACAGACGGCTTCTCAGCCCTGTCTTCAGGCACGAGGAGATCCGAGCAGCAGTGGTAGCTCGTTCCAGTGCTCCAGTCAGCCTAGACAGGTTCACCTTGTACAGGCGGAGCCGTACCAGCAGCCACAACAGTACTACCAGCATCCACCACCATCTTAGGACACTCAGATGGTGGTCTACCAGCCGGATCAGCCCCTGGAAGTACTCCCCCCCACGTACGAGCTGGAGCCGTTGATGGATGTCAACGGGATTTGGTACGACCGACCCCATCCCGGTATCTGACGAGACCATCCCGGATTCCGCTGGTCGGCGGGAGGCACCAGTTCCCAGAAGCAGCCTCCAGTTCAGGGTGGCCAGTACGACCATCAGCGAGAGCAGCACCAGCAGCCCCAGCCCCCAGTTCACCACCAGCAACAGTCACCCCAACACCACCAGCAGTATGGTCCTCGACCCTATCAACATGGACAACCTTGGAGGCGAGAGCAGCCTCAGCAGTATCATCCACAAAAGTACCCCTCTCACCCGCATCAGCAACAGCAGCCTCACTACCAGAGAAGCCACCCGTCAGGTTCTCAGGGGCCAGCCTATGAGAACCCTGCCTTAGACGACCTAGCCCGTCTCATTAGGCTACCTTTAGATGGGAGATGGATGAGTTCCGCAAGGAGATGCAGGAGATTGTGAGAGGGAAGGCCGCCATCCCTGCCCAGATTGAGCCGAATCCGAACAACCTGAAGAGGAAGTCTGAGCAGGTAGAGTTCACTGAGATTACCACTCCTAGTGCTTCACTTGGTGATATGTCTGCATACATGTTTGATGCTGATTTTGTTACACTTAGGAGCAGTAGGATGCCAGCAGGCGACACCTCATCTGAGCGACGATCCCATGCCACTTCCAGAGCACCAGATGAGGAGGAGCGTGGTAGTGATGCCCGAGAGATGATGACGGTGGTGCTGACGCCACCATGGATGTTGATCCAGCCGACGATACTGAGGCTGTCTTTTCACCAGTTGGAGGAGGTGGTACTGACGCCACCACAGTTGCTGAGCCAGAGCACGGTACTGAGGCTGCAAGTCGACATGTCGATGGTGGTACTGAGGCCACCATTTCTACTTCTGCTAGTCCTGTTGTCTTTCCATCTGTACATGTATCTCAGGACGTTTCTGGAAATAAAGGAAAGAGTTTGTTATTTTCAGATCCACGGGTGTTGATTGATGATGTTTGTGTGGATTCTGCTGTTCAAGAGCATGCCAGACCCTCTCCTGGTCCTTCATCTGAGAAGGACCCTGTGATCCCCTTTCCACGATCACTTCATATGGCAAAGGGGAAGAAAATAGAAAATCAGAAAAAGAATCAACAGGTAGAGTTCAACCAGCAGATGATCGTTAGATTCCATATCCAGCTGACTCTTCAAGAGGCCTTAGAGCACATACCTCTACTCCAGAGATCACTCAGAGACAGGACCATAGTTAGGAGGAAGAGGAGGAACCATCAGTCAGAGATCCATGTGCTTACTTGTGCCACTTATTTCACGATTCAGAACTGTCTGCCAGCCAAGAGGCCAGATGTAGGAGCCCCGTATGTCAGATGCCACATTCATGAGCAGAGGTTCGACCGCACTCTATTAGACAGCAGTTCTTCGATCAACCTACTTCCGGCAGCCCTTCTCGACCGCTTCGAGTTGGGCACTCTACGACAGAGCAGGACGGTCCTTCAGTTTGTTGATCGATCTGTCAAGAGGCCGAAGGGGTTGCTGAAGGACGTTGTCGTCACGATTCAGGGCCCTAAATTCCCCGTGTACTTCGTTTTGTTGGACATGGAGATCCCTGAGTCTGTGACCGATACCCCCATTATTTTAGGACGCTTGTTCTTGGCCACAGCCAAGGCATTGCCCGACCATGATAGCGGGAAAGTATACTTTCGCGTCGATGGCGAGAGTATACAAATAGAGACAGTCGAGGAGACTAGAGCCAGAGATTCAGCTTGCTCAGAGCCGACTTCTGATTCAGAGCAAATGACAGAGGCAAGGCGAGACATCCACCACGACTACGATTTTGTGATCACAGATGACGAGGCAGTTTGGGCAGATCCAGTCGCACAGGACATCCTCTCACCTTCAGAGTTCGCTGATGCAGAGAAGCCAGTAGAGGAGAGCTTGGAGAGCACATTCCTAGTCCAGGATACTTTTCAGGCAGCAGAGCCGGTTCCCGACCACGAGACAGATTTTTGTGAGTTTGATACGGATCCCTCGGAGTCAGATATTGATTGGGCAGAGTTCGATGATTTGATACCGTGTCTGACTTCCACTGAGCCTACAACTAGGGAGGAGGTTGATTCCGTGCAGAGCAGAGACATTCCAGCAGAGCATTCTTTTCCAGATACTGATTGTGAGCGAGAGTTCTCATTCTCCCATACAGATTTGGCAGCATTCACTCAGACCTTTCAGAGGCCAGAACTGCCAACACCTACTTGTCCAGAGTTGAAGCCGCTACCGTCGTCGCTGAAGTATAGGTTCCTTGCGGGTGAGCGTGAGATGTACCCAGTCATTATCTCCGCTGATCTGACTGAGAGCAAGAATCTTGTCTGATGGGGGTTCTTGAAAAGAATCATAAGGCGATAGGATGGAGTGTAGCTGATCTCCAGGGGATAAATCCGACCCTGTGCTCCCACCATATCTATCTCGAGGAGGAGGCAAAGCCGTCGAGTGAGTTCCAGCGGCGGCTGAACCCGAATCGTAGAGATGTTGTCATGAAGGAGATCTCGAAATGGTAGAGCGCCGATTTTATCTACCCCATATCTGACTTCAAGTGGGTCAGTCCATTGCATATGGTGCCCAAGAAGACGGACATCATCACAGTTGTTAGTGAGTCTGGAGAGAAGATCGCTACCCGGGTACCCACTTCTTGGCGGGTCTGTGTAGACTACATACGATTGAACTAGGCCACCAAGAAGGATCATTTCCCCCTGTCCTTTATTGATCAGATTATAGAGAGGCTGGCAGGGAAGAGCCATTATTGTTTCTTGGATGGGTACTCTGGCTATAATCAGGTGGCCATCGCGCCCGAGGACCAGGACAAGACCAACTTCACCTGTCCCTTCGGGACATATGCTTGCAGACACATGCCATTTGGATTATGCAATGCTCCGGCGACATTCCAGAGATGCATGCTGTCCATCTTTTCGGATATGGTGGGGGAGTGCTTGGAGGTCTTCATGGATGATTTCTCGGTCTACGGTCTACGGTGACGGATTCGATTCTTGTCTTGACAGCCTAGACGCATTGAGGTTCACCTTGTGTTGTCTTGGGAGAAGAGTCACTTCATGGTGACTCAGGGGACGGTGCTTGGCCATATCATCTCCAACAGGGCATGGAGGTTGATCCGGCCAAGGTGGATGTCATTAGAAAACTCAATCCACCGTCCAACTTGCGGCAGTTACGATCTTTTCTGGGGCACGTCGGTTTCTACAGGTGCTTCATTCATGATTTTAGTAGGATTGCCCGACCGTTGCTTGATCTGCTGACGAAAGACACTGAGTTCCTTATTGATGATAAGTGTCTATCGCCGTTTGAGACTCTCAAGAGTCGTATTGTAGAAGCTCCTGTTCTCCAGCCAACTGATTGGTCTCTCCCATTCGAGATTATGACGGACGCCTCTGATTTTGTCGTGGGGGCCGTGCTGGGACAGAGGAGGGATGGAGTCCCATTAGCCATTCACTACGCTAGCCGTACATTGGATGCCGTGCAGCAGAACTATACAATCACTGATAAGGAGATGCTAGCCGTAGTTTTCGCCCTAGATAAGTTCAGATCTTACATCATTGGATCTAGAGTGACCATCTATACTGATCATACCGCCATCCGATACCTTATGGAAAAGAAGGATGCCAAAGCCAGATTGACCAGATGGATCCTTCTACTCTAGGAATTTAATATAGAGATTAAAGACAAGCCTGGAGTCAAGAATGTTGTGGCGGATCATCTCTCCCGATTGGAGTATCTTGAGGATTCCGAGCAGATTGAGCCTATTAGTGAGACCTTCTCATATGAGGCGATCCTTGCTATCGCCTCTCTCTCGTGGTACGCTGATATTGTGAACTTTCTTGTTGCCAAGAAAGTCCCACAGGATTGACCTGGGCAGAGACTTGAAACCTTCCTCGCGAAGGTCAAGTTCTACCACTGGGAGGTCCCATCCTTTATCATGAAGGAGGGGATAGCGTCTGGCATAGGTGAATTCCTCAGGAGGAGCACCACAACATCCTCACTTACTGACACAAGCTTGAGGCAGGGGGACATCACTCTGGGAGGAGAACGACACAGAAATTGCTCCAATACGGCCTATGGTGGCCTACCCTCTTCAAGGACTCTGATGAGTTCGTGAAGAGGTGTACTGACTGTCAGAGGATGGGCACTTGTGGACAGCGTGATATGATGCCAATGCAACCCATTCACTTCTGTGAGGTTTTTGATGCATGGGGCATCGATTTCATGGGTCCATTCCCTAGGAATCAGGGATTTGAGTACATTCTAGTGGCCGTTGATTATGTTAGTCGTTGGGTTGAGGCCATCCCCGCTCGAACTGCAGATGCTAGGACCGTTTGCAGATTTTTGAGGAAGAATATCATTTCACGGTTCGGGGTCCCTCGAGTGTTGATATCTGACGGGGGGTCTCATTTCGTCAACGACAAGATAAAGGCCCTTGCTAGCGAGTTCAATATTGACCATTGAGTTGCCACTCCATACCACCCTCAGACGAATGGTCTTACTGAAGTGTCGAACAGGGAGATCAAGACTATATTGCAGAAAGTCGTCCGCCCTGACCGAAAGGATTGGTCACAACTTTTGGACTCGGTCTTGTGGGCATATAGGATGTCTTTCAAGACTCCTTTGGGTACATCTCCCTTTCACCTCGTTTATGGCAAGCCCTGCCATTTACTTGTTGAGTTTAGACATAGGTCACTTTGGGCTATTATCGATATACTTTTGGATCCAGAGAGTGTAGGAGATCAGAGAGGGGTAGAGTTAGCAGCCCCGGAGGAGCTTTGTGATACTGCCTTTTCAAACAGCCTACATTATAAGGAGAGAGTGAAGGAGTGGCATGATTCTCACATCAGCCACAAGCAGTTTGAGCCAGGACAGAGAGTATGGCTGTTTGATGCTAGGCTTCGTCTATTTCCAGGGAAGCTACAGAGCAAATGGAAGGGACCGTATTTGGTTAGAAAGGTACATGACAATGGGAGTATTGATATATCTGAGTTGTCTTCTGATGTTACCTTTCGAGTGAACAGCCAGCGGCTCAAGCCATATCTAGATCATGAGCCGCGGGTCGTTGATGTTGTCGCGATTCACTTTGCGTGAGATGTGGTCTCTTGACTCACATCTATTGCATCTCACGCCTGATTATCACTGTTCTTCCGACTTGTATAGATTCAGTTGTCCGTATCACTCTATTCTTTAGTCCACACCCCTTTTCTCATCTCATGATTATGCTATACTTAGGGTGTACTTTACCCTAAGTATAGGGGGGTGTAGGACTCTTGGATATTCTATTGATTCTTTCTACCCCTGTTTTGCTGCCTATACTTAGGGATATTTTACCCTAAGTATAGGGGAGGTAGACCCTGTACATTCTCACTCAGATTTCCCTTTGTGTACAGCCTGCTATACTTAGGACTATTTGATCCTAAGTATAGGGGGAAACCCCGAGATCTCTCACATTTTTATTCTTTCATTCGTCTTTGTATATAGCCTTCCTTTTCACTTCCCAATACTAAGCACGAGTTATGTCTTCTTCATCGCTCTTGACTCTGAGGACATCGTTCAAGCTAAGTATAGGGGGGTGTGTATATATTTCATATATACTTTAGCCATAACTCGTACTTTGTGTGAGTGTGTTAATAAATAAAAATGGCTAAAACCCAAAAATCCATAAAAATTAAATTTTTTTTGTAAATAAAAATTCTTTTATTGCACATATATAGCTAGTTGTACAAATTATTTTTGTGAAAATGTTTGTAAAAATATTTTGTGTAAATAGCTTGTAAATATTTTTATATCAAAATTATGTATATAATACAAAATTTTTATAAAATGTTTTGAAAATCAAAAGTTTGCAAAAACCTTGTGTAAATTTTTGTACATACTTTGCAAAACTTGCATTCATGCATACATCCATGTTTTCAAAACATTTTTCAAAAATTTTACACATGTGTAAATATTTGGTAAATTGCATCTTTGTAAATAATCGTACAGATTTTCCTGGATCAATAGTTGACATTTAAACTAGCCTGGAATTAAAATGGAAAATGGAGCTTGATTAAGATCTTAATTCACCTAATTATAAGAGGAACCTTATAGGGCTTAGGTTTGAGACTTTTCAGGTCCATGGTGACTTAATCCTTTGAGTCCACTAGGCTATGATCATATGTTATCTCGATGAGCCTAAGTAGAGCACTTAACAACACACACATGACTCATATAGACAATGGCTTGACTTGGACCGGCACTTTACACCGAGCTCTCTACGGATGAGGTGGTGAGGAGGCAGTCTTCCTTGACTTGGGGTAGCATATGAGGGTAGTACTTCTAGGCGGAACCTCTCTTCTTCTTATAGTGAAGGAAGTGTGTCTCAACTTGGTCTGGTTTCCATGAGGTCTAACGACAGGAGTTGTGGGTTGCAATAATGCTTCAAAAGAGGGATAATCTACTGGATCAAGAGGAAAAACTCCTTATGTATATATATGCTGCACTTTGTAGATATGTTGTACAGATGCACATAAAAAAATGCAAAAAGAAAAGAACTCCAAAAAAGTGGTGGGTCTGATAGAAAATGATAATCCCACCGGAGTGTATATAGTGCAATAAGCAAAGCTTGAGACTCATGTTCCATATTATATAGCTTGCAGTATGGAGACTTAGCTACACTGGTTGAGCTCCCAAGGATACATGGCTACACTGACCATGGTCCATTCTCTTCTTCCCCCTCTTCTTGAGTCGGTTGAACTTGAACTTAGAAGGGAATACCCCGCTCTTCGAGGAAAGAGTGGCCAGACTAGGGTCATAGAGTTACCTTGTTGGGGAGGGTTGTCATTTTGCTACTTCTGAGGTGGAGAGCTATACCTCACTTACACTGTGCAAGAAAAGATTCATGGTCTTCAGGGTTTGTGTATGTATACTTGTTCTGATCTGGATTATTGAGGAGTCTTGATTATAGATTAGTGGATCTTAGAGGCTGTTAAGTTTTAAACCTAAGTCCAAATAAGGTTCCGACACATTAATAATCCAAAGATCTGACCGAGCTCCATATTTCAATTTAATGAAGGCAAGTTTAATAATCAGCATTGATCCTTGCATTTCCTCTCTTTTTATTTTCCTTTTCTTTTTCACTTCTTTTTCAAATAAGTGTTTGCTAAGGGACTAGCAAAGTTAAGTATAGGGGGTGATGAATCCTCATTCATCACTCTTTATTCTTTTATTTTAGCTAAAAACCTGTGCAAAACACCATGTAGATATGTGTAAATAGAATAAATTACCAAAATGCATGCATTATGTAAATATTAATAATTAGCATGTTTTTGTGCAAAAATAAAAGAATAAAGAAATAAAAGAAAGAGAGGAAAATATTTAGAATAAATATTGAGTGACCTAAACCCAAGGGAGGGCCAAGCCTTGGCCTGACCGCAAAATAAAATAAGTAGAGAGAGATAGGGTGACTCAACATGGTGTACATATCCCTCTATTTATAAATATTTTATTTTCTAAAAAATAAAATTATATTTGTGTTCCCCATATTTTGTACATATTTGTAAAAAAATAAAACTAAAATAAAAATGGAAAAAATAAAAGAAAAATAAAATAAATAAAATCTCTCTTAGCAGTGTACACATACCATGTATATAGAATTAAAGACCTATTTATTCTCTCCTTGTAAATAATTAATAAAAATCCAATAAAAATATTTTTATATTCCATATTTTATAGTGTAAATAAATAAAATAAAAATCAGAAAAATAAAAATAAAAAGAAAAATAATAAAATTAAATTTTCACCTTGTATATATACCATGTACATATGTATATAAACCTATTTATTTAACTCATGTAAATAAGTCATAAAAATAAAATAAAAATACCTTTTTTATTCCAAATTTTATGTTGTAAGTAAATAAAATATAAAATTGGAATAATTGTACAAAAAATAATTAAAAATAAAAAAATCCATTTGTAAATATACCTATATATAATAATATAACGTAAATACCTAATTTATTTTTCAAAATAAATAAATAAATATCACTAAAAAATTCTTTGAAAATAAATAAATATTTTTTATTTTGTAAATATTTCGAAATAAGGTCATTTTCTATTTTTAATTGAATTTCCAAATATTTAATAAATGGCGGCTTCTGATTGGTCCACGGTGGATGTTGACCCCCGGTCAACTCCCCCTGGACAACTCGACCCGGATACCTGCGCCCCGACCCGTTCTCTCAGATTTTTCGTGAGATGATCCGACCTCCAAATAGCCAACCCCTGGGCTCCGATTGAAGTTCCCATATCCATGACCCTCGCCCGGGGATCATTTTAAGGATCCGTGCATCGATCCACATTCCCCATTCCCATCTTCTCGGACCTGCATCTGTATATAACATCTTCTTCCCCCGCCATTAGCCGCATCTTTGGCTATCATCTTCATCTTCCAGGAGCTCCATTCCTCTCCCTAGAGTGACAGCTATCGGAGGAGAGTGTCGCAGCGAGGTTTCGTGGGCTGCAACCACTGATCCGGTGGTTTCGCCACCGTGCTCCGCCGTCGAGCGAGCTCGAGCCTCTGGCCCCGACGAGCCATCGAGGCAAAGATCGTAGGAGCTCCGTCAGCTCCAGCACAGTCGACCACGTTCATCAGGTAGTCCCGCTAGCTTCTTTAGCATCGCCCATTTCCGATTTCTACAATCCAGCTCTGCCAGCTCCACCCTAGTGGTCAGAGCTCTGCCAGTCCATCCTATCCGTACCGATCACCGCTTCGACTCATCGTCACCCTCCATACGCGACCTGATCACCTCGAACTGAGCCATCCAAGCTCAGGTCGAGTTGGGTTCCATCTCTCACGTACGCCGGAACCCCCCTTCGACCATTCACGACGCTTCCCTTCCCCTTTTGGCCAATAACCCCCGCCGGAGTGCTCCTCCGAGCGAGAGCTTTGTTTTGCAGGTGAATAAGAGCAGGTACCCCCTTGGTCGCGCTTCCATTCCTTTACCAAAGCTGCTCCAGGTCGCTACTCCTTCGCCAGAGGATCCGACCGTCGGAAGCTTCATCGAAATCCACCACCCGACGCGGAGTGTCATCGCGAGGAAGACCCCCCTTTCCGATCGTCCATCGACCAGCTGGATCGTCTCCGGCGTGTCGGGGAAACTCGTCCGGGAGGTGTTCTTCCTCAGCCTCTTTCAGCCGTTGGATCACCCCGCAACACCAGTTCGCATCTCCACTGTCCGTGCTCTACCATGTCAAGCCGTTAGATCCCTGATCTAACGATCACGTTCCTCCCACGTTCGCCGTCACGCCATCACCGTTGGATCGTCCAGACGGCGTCAGCAGGGCCATCCTTCATCAGCCATTCACCTCGCGACATCTGGCACGCACGCGCCCCTCACGCGCCTCGATTGGGTAATTGCGCCCATACCCCTACATCTTTTAGTAGTTTTTGTTTAGTCTATTAAATAAGTTTGCACTCTTGGACTATTTGCACATATGGACCTCTAGTTTTATCTATTTGCATTTTCATCCCTGTCTGTGTGAGATGCGTGCTTCGTCACGTGATATTTTGGACATATTGCATGTATGGGCTTGGGTTTTCTGCTATGTTATGAAATGAAATTTAGTTTTTGAAATTTGCAGTTATACCCCTATGTGTGGTTTCAATTGAACTTGTGCTGATTGTTTGGGATTTTTACACTTTCAACCCTAAGGTTTTTGCACGTGTTATATATCAGCCCTTGGAACTATGTTTTCTTACATTTAGGTCCCTATGTGTTGTAGCTCTTTTATTAGTTGGATAAAATAGCAAATAAACTCCAAATCAAGTGAAATTTGGACATGTGGCTCCTGCAACTGTGTAAAAATTTCACTATTTTTTGGGACATTTTTATCGCTTTTTGATATTTTTAAAATTCAAAAACACGTATTTTTGTTACTCTTTGAAAAAGAAAATCAAAGAAAAATATAAAACTTTTCTAAAAATTCTAAAAAAATAGGGATTGCTAGTTTAATGGTTTTCTAGATTCTATGCAATTTTTGTGCCATTTAAATTTATAAAACCTTTAAAAATTGAAAACCCCTAAAAATCTTATAGAAGTCATTAAAAATTCTATAAAATACAAAAACTGCAAACTCTTTTTTCTGTAGATTAGTTTTTGTATATATTTTTCATAAAAATTGTCTCCAGATTTTTATATACCAATTATATATTTTTAATTGGTCTTTCAAGCCTGGCTGCACAGTGATCCATTGTTTTCGCTTTTCTTGATTTTTAGAAAATCAAATTAAACTTATAAAATTCCCATAAAATCACCAAAAACACTTAAAAACATAAAAAACATAAAAATAAATTTATTGCAATTTTTGGAGCATTTTTGAGTGATTAAATACTTGTTGCATTTCCTTGTTTTCTTACATTTTCTTATTAACTAAAAACATAAAAAAATTTTAAAAACATTTAAAATCCACCAAGAATATTTTCTTTATTATTTGATCTTTTTGACTATTTCATAGGCTGCAAGGCCATCTCGTGCTCCCTGAGTCCAACCCTGGTCGCTATACCAGGTTAATAAACTAGCAAGGACCGCTTTTTGATTTTCTTGATTTTATCTTTGAGCTTGGTGGTTCTATATTTTTCTTGTTGAGCTGAGTACCGAGATCCGAGTCGCAACGATCCTTGTTCTTATACCTTCACCTGGGTCTTGGTCACTTTTTCGGCTCATCAACAACGTTGCTTATCCTCTTACCAAATCTCTGACGCAGAAGGTTTTCGACCAGCATGTAATGAGTATGGGTTTAAGGACTGTTCCTGAATGGTTCTGAGGGCTAGTGGGAGATTGTTAGCCATGTGAGCCCGAGACGAACCATTCTTACAATAAATGTTATTGTAGTAAATATGTTTTATCAATAAAAGTTATTGATTGTTCACTTCCTTTCTGAAATTAAGTGAATGAATGCACTATAAGATCCCTTTGTACAATTAGGGTTATGTACCATGGCCGTCTTGATAATCATGTAGCTGTTGATTCATTAAATGAATCATAGAGGCTGGTGTTTGGATGAATATCTAATGAGTTAGATAGAGGACTCATCAAGCACTGTCAAATGATTATTAAGAGATGATCTCCAGCCTGAGTAGGAGATGGCAATCCTTTTCTCACATAGACTGATATCTGACCGACCTCTTGATGCAGGTCCTCTGCATAGGAATAGTGATTCGGAGGTGTTAGATTAGTTAGGTCAAAGGGTTGACTTAGCGAGATCGAGATAACCTAAGTCCTATGTTGAATACTGTCACAACATAGGCACACATCCTCTGACCAGAGACCGATGTGTTACTATATGTCTGAGTATGTACATTTGGCAGCCCATTAAGTTGATGACCTAACCAATGTCTATACACCGGCGAGCTGGTGTGCATATAAGGGCATATGAGTAATACGATCTCTCAAAGGGATCATACATGTTCACTTATGAACCGGAAGACATGAGCTCACTCATGAGGTATTGGGACCGATCAAATTTCATGCATGGTCGTCGTGCTTTGGAAGCATGACAAGAATTTGAAGGTATGATATATGCTTTGGGAAAGCATATGATCGATACCAAATCCCAATGACCAAGATTGAGAAACTTGGTGATCAAACCATGAAGAAGACAATGTAAAATTGATCTTCATCTCCAGGTTGATCATTGGTCTTCCAGTATGCAGGATGTGCATGTATTGGGAATACCTGAGGGTGATGTGATCATAAACGATTGTATAACCATGATGCTTCTAGTCCGAGGGAGTGATGAAACTGGTCTGGATTTTAGTGACTCCTCTCAGTAGAGAATTAACTTGATCTTAGTCCAAGTGTTGGACATTGATATGAATGTGATTCAGATGCAATGAGAAGATTAAGTATACGGACTTGATTTAATCAAGCATCAATGGGAGGTCCGTTAGATCTGGATCTGAGATGAGATCTCTACATCCAAGTCACTATACGTGGAACAATACAATCGCCCTGTCCTTATCTCCAAGTATCTGCGGAGAAAGCACATTATTCTTGAAGGAGTTCAAGAATGATTCCTATGATGAATTTAGTATCCAAGCAACAAGGTGTTGATGATTAAATGAGATTTAATTATCGAGTATAATATGAATGAGATTCATATTGTGAGAATGATTATCCAAGATAATTAAATGAGATTTAATTATCAAGGAAAAGCAGATCGTGGATAGTACTATCCATAATATCTGTGTATATTATATATGTGATTTACAATATATATCAGAGAGAGAGAGAGAAATTTTGTAAATAGCATTGGTTAATTATTAATGTGGATTGGATTCATATTAATTAATTGAAAATGTAATTTACAAATTAGTTTGGGTTGTGAATATGATTCACATATTTTTCAATGGCATGATTGAAATATTCACAAATTAATTTGGAATTAATTTGGTGGATATTATTGCAATAAAAGTTATTGCAATTTATTAAGAAATAATAGGATAAAATAAAATGGAGACAAATCACCACCAAAAGGGGTGGCGTCACCAATGACTTAGTCATAGGTGACACCCCCTATTTTTTAGGGGTGATTTGTTGTCTCCCTTTTTGTTATCTTGTTATCTCTTAATAATTAATTTATGTTAAAATTAAATTATGTTGATAATAATACAACATATATTTAGTTTGATATAAATTAATGTTGTTGATTTTAACCAACAACAATCGTGGTCGTTGATTGATACATGGATCAACCTAGCCGTTGGATCTATGTATGTCATGGATTGAGATCCATTAGATCCCAAACTAATATATAAGGAGGGCAACCCTAGCCCTTGAGAGTACATCAAGAACACACGAGTAGACGCCCTCTCTCTCTATCATTCTCGCCGTCCTCTCTCTCTCTCTAAGGTGGCCTTCCATCTTATGCGTTGAGAGAGAGCTTCTCACCTTCGCCTTCGACTACTCGATGATCTCCATATTCTTTGGGGCTGCTTTCTCTAGAGGAAGACGACGGATTTCGTTGGATGAAATCAGGGGATTCAAGGCTTGGATCTTCGTCGAGGATTGCGGGAGTCACGCATCTCATCATCGCGCCCGTAAGTGTTGTCTTCATGGATCAGACTTGAGACAGGAGGATCTCTTGCTTTAGAGATCTCGTGATCGCAACCACGCTTCGAGAGGTATTTCTAATACTTTGTGGTTTGATGAAACGATCCAATAAACGTTCTTGTGATCATGTGGTTTCATCACATGTTTTAAAATTTTTTAAATTCCGCTGCACCTTGCGACTAGTGCGACTAGTCGCCCCGATCGCATAAGATGCGATCGTTACGCTTCCGTGATGCGCTTGAGGATTCTCAATATCCTTCACACCTACGTCCATATAGTGCTTCAAATGGTGCCATGCCAATACTTGTATGGTAGCTGTTGTTGTATGTGAATTCTGCAAGAGGTAAATGTTTAATCCATGATCCCTTCCATTCTAAGGCACACGCTCGTAGCATATCCTCTAGTGTCTGAATCGTACGTTATGACTGACCATATGTTTGTAGATGATATGTTGTACTCAAGCATAGTTGTGTACCTAAGGCTTTCATGAAGTTCTCCCAATAGTGTGAGGTGAATCGTGAATCTCAATCAAAAACTACTTCCTTCGGAATACCATGGAGGCGAATGCCATGTGTAATATATAACTCAGCAAGCTGGTCTGGAGTGAAAGATATGCTTATCAGAATAAAGTGTACTACCTTTATCAGACGACCTATTATAACCCAGATACTATCTTTACTACCAGTCATGTGAGGTAAGCCAAGAACGAAGTCCATGGAAATGCTTTCCCATTTCCATTCAGGTATAGGGAGGGGTTGCAATAATCCTGGTGGCTTTTGGTGTGAAGCCTTTACCTGCTGGCAAGTGAAACATGAATTCACAAACTCAGCAACATATTTCTTCATTCCCGGCCACCAAAAGTATGAATGAAGATCCTTATACATCTTTGTAATTCCTAGATGAATAGATAATCATGAGCAGTGCGCTTCATGTAAGCTGTCTTTCCTTAGTTCAGGTGTGTTTGGTACACAAACTCTGTGATGGTTATACAGTAACCCATCTTATAACTGGAATCCCTCTATCTCATTCTTCTCAAGTTGTTGTCTCAAGTCTTTAAGGACTGGATCATCTTCCTGTCCTTTCTTTATTCTATCCCAGATCTCTGGTTTGTATTGGTGAGGAATAGTTATAGTATCAACACTACTATCAAATGGTTTCCATTCACTTAATGTTGATAGTAAACCCCAAAAGTGGATAACACTCACTAACCCAGGTGAATAAGTTCTTCTGCTAAGGGCATCTTCTACGACGATGTTCCCCTTACCAAGGTGGTAGGAGATAGTGCAATCATAATCTTTCAACAACTCTAGCCACCGTCTCTGTCTCATATTGAGCTCCTTTTGATCAAACAGATATTTCAAGTTTTTATGATCGGTGAAGATTTCAAAAGTAATACCATAGAAGTAGTATCTCCATATCTTTAAATCAAAAACTACGGCAACTAATTCAAGGTCATGTGTTGGGTAGTTCTTCTCATGTGTCCCGAGCTATCGTGATGCATACGCAACTACCTTACCATGTTGCATAAGAACCGTCCCAAGTCCTTCTTTAGATACGTCAGTGTACATTGTAAACCCTCACTCCCGGAGGGTAGAGTAAGGATGTGTGCAGATGTTAGGCATTCTTTCAGTGTTTGGAAACTTATTTCGCATGTATCTGAAAATATGAATGGAACTTCCTTCTAGGTCAACCTAGTCATTGGCAATGCCATTCGTGAAAAGTCCTTCAAAAATCTTCTACAATATCCAGCTAATCCCAGAAAAGATCGTATTTCTATGACAATCTTCGGGCATTCCCAACTCATCACTGCACTAACCTTTGTAGGATCAACTGATATACCTTCCCCAGAAATAACATGGCCTAAGAAAGATACTTCAGATAGCCAGAAGTCACATTTGCTATACTTAGCATACAATGTGTTCTTCCTTAGAGTTTCAAGTGCCTGTCTGAGATGATGTTCATGCAGGTATTTATCCTTGGAGTAAATAAGCACATCATCAATAAAGACTACTACAAAATTATCTAAGAACTCCTTGAATACTCTATTCATGAGATCCATGAAAGTTGTTGGGGCATTTGTCAGTCCAAAAGGCATAATAAGAATTCATAATGTCCATATCTAGTTCGAAAGGCTGTCCGCGCCTTTTATCTTCGACTGATGGTATCCAGATCTTAAGTCAATCTTGAAATACACAGTCAAACCCTGTAGCTGGTCAAAGAGATCATCTATCCTTGGTAGAGGATACTTATTCTTTATTGTCCTCTTGTTTAACTGTCTATAGTCAATGCACAACCGCATTGACCTATCTTTTTTCCTGACAAATAAGACATGTGCTCCCCATGGTGAAGTAGTAGGATGAACGGATCCTTTATTTAATAGTTCTTGCAACTGTGCCTTTAACTCTCGTAACTCAGCTGGTGCCATCCTATATGGAGGGATAGAGATACGTTGAGTATCAGATATAAGAGAGATTTCAAATTCAATCTCTCGCTCAGGTGGTAATCCAGGCAGTTCCTCTAGAAATACATTAGGAAATTCGCACACTCTAGGTACATCTTCTATCATTCTTTCTGACTCTGATGTAGTGGATATATAAGCTAAATAGCCTTGGCACCCTTGTTCTAACAGTTGTTGAGCCTTTAAAGTAGATATGTGCCTGGATGTCTTTCCAATAAATTGGAACTCTATCGAGTTAGGAATGTGAAAAGTTACTGTCTTCTGGAAACAATCAAGGCATGCATGATGCCTTTCTAGCCAATCCAACCCAAGAATGAGATCAAAGTCATCCATTTCAATAAATAATAGAGAAATAGGTAACTGATGTCCTGCTATTAGTACTATACAATCATCCATGATTTCTCGGATTATAAACACTTGTCCTCCTGGTCCCTTGATCATATAGGATTTTTGTGCTTCTACTGGTACCTTACCCAAAGTAGATACTAACCATCGAGGAATAAATGAATGTGAAGCACCAGAATTAAATAAGGCATGTACTGAAAAGTCATGAATAGTAACAGTACCTCGTACGACTGTGCCTGAATTTTAGGCTTGTTCTTCAGTAATTGCATTGAGCTGGCCATTAGGAATAGGCAAGCTGGAACCCACAACGCTTTGTGGTGACTGTTGTATAGGAGATGCTCCTTGTGAGCCACGAACTCTACCGTGTCTTTCTCCGCGTGTTGCTCCATTGCTCGGGGTGGATGTTATACTATTAATCGGAGTTGTTTTAGATCCTGAACCTCTCAACTGCGGATAGTCTTTCCTAATGTGACCTTCTTGATGACATCGATAACATGCACGTGTTCCTGTTTGAGCTGAAGATCCAACCACAGAGGTACTAGTTCCCAGTGCTGAGTTATGGGGGTATAGTGGAGGTCTAGAGAAACCCCTTCTTCCTGATAATTCCTGACCCAAGGTCTGTGATGAGCTTATATTGGAACCGGCTGGATGATAGTGACGATCTCTACAGTTATAATGTGCCTTGCGTTCGGATGGTCCACCACTAAAGTGGAAACTTCTTCTTTGGCGGTTTTCATCCCTCTCCATCTCAATACGAGAGGCGATGTCTATTGCTTCATCTACGGTTGTAGCTCTAAAACCAGCAAGCTTTTCTTGTAGATCTCCCTGAAGACCGCTAACAAATTTGGTAAGAAACTCTTGTGGTGAAGCTTCTAGAACTGGTGAGTAACGTAGTAGCTCAGTAAAGTGGATGTGATAATCTCGTATGGTCTTAGAATCTTGATTCAGAGAAGCCAACTCTCTCCTCTTTAATTCTTCCCAATGAGAGGGTCAGAAGTGAGCTCAGAACTTCTCTTCAAAGATATCCCATGGAACATGATCTACTAATTTCTTGGAATTTGCTCTCCACCATCGTCGTGCGTAATCTACTAAGGAGTAGTCAACAAAGTGTACCCATGTATATGTTGGTGCGTGTATTATTCTCAACATCCTGCTAACATCATCAAGTTATAGTTCTGCCTCAACAGGTGTCTCTATGCCTTTAAATCGAGGAATCTTTCCCTTTCAATAATTGTCTAGTAATGTTTGGTGTCTAAGAAGGGCCTTCTCCATTGCTCCTTCAGCTGGGGTAGGAGCAGACTCAGTTAAAGGATGATAACTAGATTTTTCCTCAGAAAGATGGACAGAATCTTCAATCCTAACATCCACAGGCTTAGATACCTCGGATCTCTCAGCTTGTGCATTAAGTCTCGACTCTAATGCTTGATGTCTTTGCCCCATATCTTGGAGCATTGCCATCATAGCCGCTAATTGTCTAGACACGTCTTGGTCTGCCATGATCCTGGGATGAGTCAAGGTCAAAGGTCAGATCCTATATGTCTTAGCATGATGTACATAAGGGACAATGACTTGTTAATTGTACTGCAATCAGTTATTAAGATCAAAGGATCTTAATACAACCTTAGTTTTCTGAACACCGCTCATAGTTGTTAATTACTAAATAAATTACTGGAGTAACCGAGCTCTGATACCAATCTATCGCAACCCTGATTCCCGAGCCGTTGGATTCTCCCATAATCGGATCTGGTTACTTAGCAATAATTTATTTAACATTTCCAACTAACATTCAAAAACAGACTGCAACTAAAGTATATTCAGAAGAAAGTATTTCAATACTTTTCTATTCACAAAATAAAGTTCAGATTATACATTGTCCCAGTATAACCATTTACATGTACATCAGGTTGAAAGGAAAAATACACAAAAGATTACTAACTATTTTACAGAGAAGAGTTACTGTAGCGGGCCGGATGTCTACTAAGGTCCTTGCGATGACTCGTCGACACCTGTTGGGTTTTTCATAAATCATAGGATATAAAAATTAGCGAATGCTAAGTAACGAAGAAGAGAAAAGCAAACAAATTGTGTAATTTTGCAAAACTAATTGTCATAAAAAGTTATATTCCTTCTCATTAATTTAAATCCTATTCCTTTCTATTCCACATCAGAGATTAGTCTAGGGGAACCCCATCATTCTTGGACTCCGAAGCTGTGGACACTTCGGGATTTGAGATTGTGTTGATCTTGGTAAGCTTATGCCGTCGCACGTCTCCTCAACCAATCCTCCAATACTACCCTGACAATTTTCTTTTCTTTTATTAAACATGATCTCAAACCCTCAGCCTGGAAAATAAATGAGCACACCGTTCTCGAGGACTCGGTTGCTTAAAACCTCACTCTAACATTTAATCATATAACCTAGCGGCTTTAACTACATATTATCGTGACCCAGCCACTATTGAATCACCCGTGCCTCTACATGACACGACCATATCTTCCGTCGTTCAACTCGAAGATATTGGATCCCAGTACCACGCGTTGCAAAACATTCATTTCGTGCGCACTTATCATAACAGGGGAACCGTGTACCACCTAGGTAGGGAAACACCAATACAAGTTCCTTCCGATAAACCTATAGGTTGCATGCCCGAGATGTAGTTCTACACCCAGTCATCCTTAACGTGACACACGATCTTTTTCAGGATCCAACTCAAACCACATCAATTCCAATGATGTAATTCTTTCGCTAAGTCTTCGATTTGCATAATCAGCAATACTTAGTATCGACTCACATATATATTATTCATATGCGTATATACTCGTATTTATGCCTATTTTAACTTCTAAACCCTAACTTTCAAAGTCATCGCATCGATTTGATACTCAAACCTTATTTTAGTGGGAATCACAAAGCAACTGTTTAGACTTTTTCAAAAATAGTCAAAATTAGGGTTCTTTATATTACAGAACATAAAATCAAGAATTTCAATAATCTCGTTTGAAAACCCAACAACAAAAGGAAGGATTTCGTTACCTAATCGAGCTCTCTCTCGTGTATTCAAGGCTTTATCGTGTTTCGTTTTTAGAAAGGATGTTTTAAGGCTTCTAAAATGATCAAATTTCATTTTCGTATCAAAAACGCTAAGAATGTGTTAAGAACGCGAAGAACAAACGAAGAACACGAAGAGCGCGAAGAACGCGAAGAACACAAAGAACATATTTTCTCTTGAAATTTCAGCAGAGCTTCCCTTATACGGGGTGATATTTCTAAGAAAATTTCGGCAGAGTTTCCCTTTATATCGGGACATTTTTCTCGGAAAACTTCGACAGAGTTTTCCCTTATATCGGGACATATTTTTTGAAAAATTTCGACAAAGTTTCCCCTTATACCGAGAAATATTTCAAAATAAAAACGAAAAGAGTTTCCTCTATAATATCAATCGTGAGGAAAACAACAGCAAAACTGAAAGAATATACTCAAACAATAAGAGATGAAGAATCGGTAGACACCACGCATCTTAGGTGAGTGAATATGTGACGAATCATAGGGGTCACTGACGTACATAACCACCCACACCTAAGTAGGGTATTACACAGATTTCTCCATCAAAATAACTGTAAAAGCATAATTGAAAGAATAGAAACATAAGCGATGGAGAATGGTAGACACCACACGTCTTAGATGAGTGAATGTGTGACGAATCACAGGGTTCACTGACGTGCATAGCCGCCCACATCTAAGTAGGATGTTACACAGATTTCTCCTCGAACACAACAGAAAATGAATCGGAAAGAAAGATGAATCAAGAACAAAGCTTGGAAGAAAAGAGGATGAATTGAAATCCTAGCTTACGAAACAAACTAAGAGAGGATCATATCTTTCTCCTCCTCGTTCTCCCGGCAGCGCTTCGCTAGCGCTCCTCCCTCACCTCCCACTCCTCCTCCTGACCTCTCGACCCTAGCCTTTGGGGTGATGGTGGTATTGGAAATTGTAGAGAATGAATGGGTAGGGGGGTCTATTTATAGGCTCCAGAAAACCACTAATCATGGTTAGAAAACCATGGTTTATACCTTAACCATGGTTTAGCAGCCCATAGTTTTGGCCAAAACTTATCCCAAACTTGTAGCTTAAGTTAGAACATTCTAGAGGATTCTAGATTCGTTAATGACACTTAATTAACACTAATCGTGATTAACTTTCACTAATCACGATTTAACTTTCACGGCTTACATTTATCTTTTGCTAACTATTGATTAGTGTTTGCTAATGATCATTAGCGGTTTTCAACCCGTCATTAATTTATTTAATCATATTTAATTAGTCTTAATGACATTCATTATGGGTTAATGGCATCTTAGCCTTCCTTACTTCTCTTTCTTCCGAAAATCACAACAATTCGAAATGAAGTTCGATTCACATGAAATAAATTCCGTTGGTTTTCTCTCGACGAGCCGGATCTTATTGTATAGAATCCAAGATATGCTAAGATCAAGGCTTTACACAATGGCATCTCAAATTTCATGAGAAAGTTATCCAATTTGGATTTGTTTCAAATAAATTGAATAACTGTGTGTATGCCATGAAGAGTGGGAGCAGTTTTGCAATCATGTCATTATATGTGGATGACATTCTACTTGCAGGTAATGACATACAAATGCTCGATGAAATCAAATAGAAATTGAGCAATGAATTTGAGATGAAGGACATAGGCGAAGCATCCTATTTTCTTAGAATTCAAATAACAAGAGACAGGGACTCACAGAAATTGAGCCTTAGTCAGGAAAGATATTTGCATATTGTATTAAGGAGATTAGGAATGCAGAACAACACTCCAGCTCCGACACCACTTGTAATGGGAAAGAGACTCAGTATGAGTTAGTGTCCCGGAAAGGGGCAGAAATCTTTAGATATACCATATGCACAAGCGGTGGGAAGTTTAATATATGCAATGATGTGTACTCGACCTGATTTAGCTTATCCAGTAAGCTTAGTCAGTAGATATCAAAGCAACCCCTGTCCAGCACATTGGGAAGCTATAAAGAGGACTCTTCGACATCTGAAAGGGACAGTACATCTGAAGCTTGTGTATCAAGCAGAATCGCTTGAAGTGTTAGGATACTCCGATGCCGATTTCGGAGGGGATGTGGATGATAGAAAATCCACATCAGGTTATCTGTTCATGTTTGGTGGTGCAGCCGTTTCTTGGGGTAGCAAGAAACAAGGATGTGTATCTCGACATACACAGGAGGCTGAGTACATTGCATGTAGCATGGTCACCACTCATGCTGTGTGGATCATGCATTTTCTAGAGAACCTAAGCCTCAAATTGGTCAAAGGACCAATTGAAATGTATTGTGACAATCAAGCTGCGATAAGCTTGATTAATAGTGGGGCTAATAGTTCTAAAGGAAAGCACATTGAGATCCAATATCATTATATACAAGATATAGTGGCGAAGCAAGAAATCACGGTAACCTACATACCTACCAGTGACATGTTGGCTGATTCCCTAACCAAGGGAATAGCTGCAGGAACATACATTAAACATAATGAGACTAAGGAATGTTTGAGTCAAGGAAGAGGTTTCATAGATAATGATCCTCACATGATAAATCTCCATGTACACTACATGAATAGTGGGAGTATAGAATATTTAATCACTTCGATCAAGTGGGAGATTTTTTGAATATGAAGTGACCTCGTGCTCAATCCTCTGTCGGCAGTTACGCGAGGCGACAGTTGCGCGAGGGCTGAGTCTCGTGCGAGACTCGTGCGAATTGGGCATGGGAGGAGTGGGGCGGACTATGCGAGGGGCACAAACACGCCCTATAAATACATCTCCTAATGGAGGGGAAGAACACACAGAATGAATGATTACCTCGCATAGGGAGCCCCCTCCCAAAATCATATCTCATTCTTTTCTCCGGACGTTGCTTGTCACCGACGTCGACTCCGTTCATCACATAAAGAGTTTCTGTTTCTGACGAAATTTGAATGACATATTAAATGGATATAGTTATGAAAATCCATGATGGAATTTTCTAAAAAAGTAAAAAAAATTGCAAAAAGTGAGCATGAAGTAGGTAAGGTTATCTACTTCATAAAGTAGGCTCCTTTTCCTCTTATAAGATATATACATTAGTTATGTAATTTATAACTATTTCAACTATGTTTGAGTATGTATTTTATACATGTTTTAATCTATTCCGGTTCAAATAGCTAGTTCAACCTTTTCTTTCCCACGATTTAGTTCAATCAGATTTTAAGAATTATGACATCATCATCCGGTTGAACTGGTTTGATTCTGTGCTTCAACCTGATCCGACCTTTTCAGCAATGTTTCCGATTTAATCTTCGTTTCGGTTTCAAAAACATTGATCCGGACATCCCCGCCGGGGGAGTTCACATGCTCCCCTAGATGCTCCCACTTCCCAGGTTCCCTCGTTTTGAATGGGGGACTTCACTCCCCTTTTGGGAAAAGAGATGAAACAATTTTAAAGATGATCATAGAAAGTTTGCATGCATATATTGTATATATTATTATATTATTATTTAATAAATAAATAGTTGTTACTTAGTTAACATTAGCAATATAGTGATATAAAAACACAATCTACGATATGCTCATCTTTACGTTGTTATTATCTTAATAATATTATTATCCTTCCAATATCTATCAGCAACCAACAATCAACAATTAGCATTTATAGAAAAGATATGTGCGATATTGTAACGTCCTGGGCTTAGGTCCCCAGTCCGTTATCGAGGAAACTGACCTTGACAACTTGTTGGATTCGGACCCAAACGGACCCGTTGACAACCACCCAAAATGTTTAAGCCCAAGTTGCCAAGTAGTAATCCCCACCACTTATAACCCACTCTCACACTTAGTGAGTTTTAGATGTGTGACTATGTTTTGGGGGTTGGGGTGTTACAACCTCCCCTACTTATATTTGCAACGTCCTCGTTGCGACATGGTTCATCACTTATTCCCAGTGACAGTGGCGGCTGCACGCTCCCAGCTTAGGTCCCTTCGGGCAATTCTTTCCACTATCAGAAGGTACCTGCTCTGATATCATTTGTAACGTCCCGGGCTTAGATCTCCGATTCGTTATTAAGGAAAACTGACCCTGACAACTTGTTGGGTTCGATCCCAAATGGACCCGTTGACAACCATCCAAAATGCTTAAGCCCAAGTTGTCAAGTAATAATCCTCTCCACTTATAACCCACTCTCATACTTTGTGAGTTTTAGATGTGTGATTATGTTTTGGGGGTTGGGGTATTACATATATAGTGTGCATTCATGTGCTAAATACACCTCATTCCGGATATAAGTGTACACTTATATGCTATTTATTTATTTTTAACTAGAAGATCTTAATTTGTGAAAAAATCACTTTTTTGCACGACTTTTGAGATTTTCACCGATATCGAGGATATATTTCAATATATTCCTGATATATCCCTTTTCGAGTTGACCGATACGATATCGATATTTCCAACGTTACTTCCGTGTTAGTGCATTAGTTGGTTCATCTAAATGATCAAAATAGAGTCTCTCCTTTACTCCAGAGGGCTCTCTTGTCGTCCAATGTCTTCACCCACTCCCTTATTTTACATGATGTTGTAAACATAGGGATGCAAACAGACGGATACAGATACGGATATAGGTACTACCGTATCCTTTTCCGTTTTTGAATACGAATACGGATGCAGATATAGATATTGACAGATATTAAAACTATCTTACCATATCCTTAAAAAACGAATATTGATCGCATACGAGTAATATTAGAAATACTCTATAGAATCAACTTTGATATATATGAATTGGATGAAAAACACATGGTATAAAGTTATTAAATGTGTTTGTATCATAAAAATTATACAAATATGGTAAAAGAATGTATATAATTACGTTGTATAAGTTAAAAATAAATCTATTACTATTTATATATGAAAACGGATATATGAATACAGATACATATATTTGCGGATATTAAAATGATATCTATCTGTATCCCTTTTAAAACTGATATGGACACAGATGTCAAAATCAATCTGTATAAAACAGATACGGTGGTGGATCAGATACGGATATATCCGTAATCGTTTGCATCTCTACGTCAATTGGTTTAGTCACTTTCGTATTGATTAAATAATTTTGGGTGCAATTCGAAATAAAGAGATCATGGATTCCACAAACTTCCCAAGCCATTGACCACCTCTCTTTATCTCTCCTATGCTCTTCCTCAAGAGGGTGATCGAGCAATGGCTGAGTTAGCGATTTCAGTAGCATCATTGATCGCTTCTCCTCTTGTCGAGATCGTGATAATGACCGTCGGGATGGCCTTAAAGGAAGCCATCGAGCTGGGAAACATCGAGCTAAGGCAGCAGCTCGAAATTCTCGAAGCTAACTTGAGGTGCATCGCAAAGCCGTTGGATGACATAGAGACCAGGCTGCTTGGCCATCCTGATGCAGGGATGGAAACCTGGCTGAGGAAGATGAAGGAGACGGTCTACGACGCCGAGGATGCAATGGACAGCTTTGCGGCGAACATTGCAATCAGAGCAGGGACAAGTAGTTGGAGGAGAAGGTCTGGACTCTTAAAAGACAAGGTATAAGATCTTTACTACAGATTAAAAACGACCTTGATAATTCTATTTCTGTCCTCTCCATATTTCTTACAGAACTAGAATAATGGATCTTGCTCAGCTTGCATCCAAGAAAAAAAAATAAGAACTGTTTTGGGATATGAGATAGCTTTCTTTTACCCAGATGGGGTATCGTGATTTTATGTTTGACAAATTATGTATGTTTTGTTATACAGAAAGTATATCTGAACTTGTGGATAAGATATGCGAATTGACTAACCTACCTCTTTCCTTGTTTCTTTCAGATGGTTGTTAAGTTAGTTGGCCTGAAATTTATTTTAAGATGAATAAGAAAACTGGAAGCTAATGATCAGCTGGGAAATAGTTTGAGTTGGTTAGCTCCTAAGAGGAGATGCTCAATATACATGGAAACTATGGGACAGGGTAAGGGGATAAAGTGAAACCTGCATATTCTCCTACATGTTCGGATGAGGGATATTATCATTGGAAGATAAGAGATGCATCGTTCGCTGTAGCGGGAGCTGCAGCAGAGTCTACAGTAACCACTGGAGCCGTTCAATCTTGATCGAGCGGTTCACACAATTTTGTACTTTTTGTGGGTCCGTACCGTATAAAATCATGCGAACAACTCGATCAAGATCGAGCAGCTCAAGCAGTTACTGCAGATACATCACTACAACAGACGATCCATGCTCTGGAATATAAGGTATAAGGTGTTTACAACTTTTTTGTGTAAAACAAATGATAAAGAACAAAGAATAGATGCTAATTATGTTAGGCATGGTTGATTAAAAGAATAGTGTTAAGGAATTGATTTTGGAAAAAAGGCTATAAAACCCAAGTTAAAATCTTACCTGTCCTATGTCGGATGACTTATCGACATTCGCATAAGATTTGGTGTTGTTTGTTGATATGCATGGGAACTTGATCCATCTTTGTGCATGATTTAACACCATTTGATAGACTTTATGTCAAGTTTTGGATGCGGTTTCATTGGATTAATGCCAAGTCTTTGTGTCTATGTAATATACGTTTAGGGACCTGCTACATATTAATTCGAGTTCATGACAAGTCTTTGGTGACCTACCATGTTAGTATTTATTATGATGGGTTGCTCTTCAGAGACATGCCATGTACAGTTCAAACTCGTGGTAAGTTCTCTGTGACCTACCTGTTTTAGCTCGTTTTGATAGTAAATGTTTAGAGACCTGTCATGTTATTAGTTCTTTTTAAAGACATGTTTTGGAAACTTACCATCTTATTAGTTCATTTTAATGTCATATCCTCCCCATCTACCACCACAACCTCTCACCACCACTTTCTCCTTCCTCCCCACCTATCACCACCACCACCAACTCCAACTTATGTCATCACCACGCACCACCACATACACCACTTGCTCGTCATTGACTATACTAATGCTCATTGCACCACTGTTTGTCGTGTCACTACATGAACCAACACATGCCACCACCGTGTCGCGGCATCCGCCATTTAGTGGCACTACTGCTTCTTACTTCTCTCTCATTGCCACAACTACCACCCTGTAAAATGGCAAATGAGACTATTCTCCTCCTCCTTATATAAAGATTTTTTTTTAAAAAAAATTGAATTCTCGAAAACAACGATATGATGTTGCGTCACCGTATAGAGCTGACACCATACAAAGAAGATAGAGGTGGATAGAGTTGGCGAGCTGTGGCAAAGAGAGGTGGAAAATGTAAACGAAGAGCAATGAAGAGAGGGCAAGAGGCAAAACCACACACAGGATTAGCAATGAGAGAAAGCAGGTTTAAACATGGGGAAGATATTTTATTGATGGGATATGACGAGGGTTTAATAGGATCTATTGATGTTAAATATGTATTTTAATAGCTATTCGCATATGTATATATTGTATAATATGACTTAGAAAGTATAAATATAGCTGTAAGATATATTTATATAACCTAACTTTCGAGACCAAGTCAACATGACTTGATCGACAAACAATAAATAGGGGGAGATAAGACAGAAAACTCGAGAATAAATAGCTCTATTTATAAAATATTAATTTCATTCATTTATTTATATATACAATCTTCACATAATTATATTTAATTCATATGTTCATATCTTCACCAATCTCTTCATCATTGTGTAGATAAAAATATGTATAAAAACAGAAAAATAAGTAAAAAATTCTAACATGTATATATGCCAAATAATCAGAACTCCAGATTGTCAATTTCTCAACTTCTGAACCTCGTAACTTCACCAAACGAACTTCAAATTCACTCTACTCACCTTTAATGAAGGTGATTTCATCGAAAACAAAGTTCATTTTGCAAAAAATCAGTTTTTGGACCTAACGACAATGAGATTTTTGGGCTATTTAACTTATTCTGTACATACTATACATATTACAACCAGCTAAGCAATTTTTAATTATTATCTTGATATTGTAGTTTATTTATAAAATAAAATCTAAAATTAAAACTTTATTTAATATTTTAAATAAATAAAAATTCCTAAAAATAGTCAAAGTTGAACTGCATTGTATATATGCATTTATTAATCTATGTAAAATAAATTACTAAAATCCACAAAAATTCATATTAGAATATTTATTATTATATAAATTAATAAAATGTAAAAATAGTACCTTATTTATTAAAATATTCAACGGAAAATACAAATGCTATATATAAAACATATTATATGTATATTTTTTGGTATTTTATTTATATATCAAAAAATGCATATTATTTATATATGTATAATATACCATAATTTAGAAAATTTAATTCTCTGAGTTTTTCATTTTTATACTTTTCCAAAAAAAACCTTATTTATTATTTAATATATAATTTATAAAGCATTGTGATTCTCGGAATTTTGTGGTGATGGTACGTGCCCGCACCACATTCATCTTCCTCAATAAGCTGTTTCGTTCATTGTTGAATTGCTCATCTTCACTAATTTCTCCATCCTTCGATTCTCCATCAATCTCTATACTAATCCATTTCTCATATTTAAGCCATCAAAGTTGGCGAAAAACAACCAACTCTCTCTACATTTAGTTTCAATTGACTGACTACCCAACTTCCAGAGCCTAGGTCTTCTTCCTCGGGTGATAGATGGGGAAGACTTTCCATCCGTAAGTAATAGGGAAGACCAGAGAAGGAGTTCTAAGGTTTTTCTCAGCCTTGCATCGTGTGTAGTCATGAGTGGAGAGAGTTCTAAGAAGCCACCGTCTCGTCAAGCAAAAACTGAAGGTCTGATACCTTCATTCGACACCTAAATCACCCAACTTACTATTGATTCCAAAATCACATTCTTATTTGATTTGATTCCTTGAAAAATTCAAGTTGAAATCCAAGTTTTGAAACATACTGGTCTACTGTGCGTACGAACTTGCACCATCTTCTTAGGTCGATTCGTCTAGAATTGAGCCAATATATTCTTACATGTAATTCCATTGTTTGGAGTTGATTTCCAAGTGCATATGAAGAAACTCATCGCATCATTTGGTGGTCGAATTCAAGTTGAATCTATGCAAGAACGGGTAAACCTATTTCAATTCCTGGAATCCTAAAATGTTTCTATTCTTTCACTTTTGACGTCATCTCGCAGCATGCAAGCTCGAAGGGGGAAGGAGACCCCTTCTGCCCCTGCTTATTTCGTATCAACCACTTGCGCTGCCGCACAACGCCCAATAGTCAAACCATCACCACCTTCTTCATGAAATTGGGGAATAACAACTCCCAACTTCAAACGCTACAGGTGCACACCATGTGTCCCTGATCAACGAACCAGATCGTAACCCAGCCATCTAATATACACCTTCCACTTGTGAAACATTGTGAAAATTGCATACTAACCCGCTGATATCCAGAGATTTACGTGCATAGAGAAGCTTTGAAAAATTGCATTTAGGTCCCTCCATAGGGACCTAAATGCAAAAACACTTTTATTTCTTTTAGACTTCATTTGCACCCATGTAGTCATTGTGATATTTCGACATTCTAGAGACTCTATTTTCCTTTGATTTCTCTAGGGTAGTTACACAACAACCCTAGCGAGGTTTTGTTGTATTTTTTGATGTTTTCACCACTTATTTGACTTGTTTTGATTTTCTAAAATTCATCTTCATTTTGAGTTTTCTTAGTGTGCTTCTTCGAGCTCATTGCTCGATTTTCTTTACTTGTTCTATTATACTGTATTACCTACTTATATAGTATCTTATATACATATTATATCACATTTACTATATATTAAATCATTTTGAAATTATATTCTCTATTTTTGAAAATATAAAAAAAATAATTTCTTTTATCTTAACTTTAATCATTACTAGACTAGTACATTACACTATATTCCACCTATTATATAGTAACATTATTTTTGAAATTAATTATTTGTAAAAATCAATAAAAATTTCAAAATAAAAAAATAAAAAAATGTAAAATTAAAAACCAAATAAAAATAACAAAAAAAACCACAAAAAAGTTCAGGAAGGAGAAATTAATCACAAAATCGATCTTAAATTCTGCCTCTCTTCTTGGGAGCTACATTCGACGACACCCCTTCTTTATTAAAACTGCGAAGGGGAGCGTGTTATCATCGCTCTGGTTGGTGTTGGGGATATCGTGGACCTCAAGAGAATGGGTTTTTTCCTGGGTGAGGCCAATGTCCATGCAATCGACAATGTTTCCTTGCCTGGAGGAACGATGCTCGTTTGGGGATTGTTCTACTCTGGGGCAAAAATCACTGCTAATGATGGCTTGGAGGTAGATCTTCCTCTGGATTTGGTTTAGAAGGTCAGTTGAAGGCGGCCACGGTTCATGGATGGTGCCACTGTGGCAGAAAATAGGGTGTGGAAGATAAAGGTGGTGGGGGTTCTGGTAGGAGGTTTGTAGATCTGAAGGAGTCGATGTCTGGGATTGGAGAGGTATTTGGGTTGGTGAGCTCAGGGATGAAGCCGGGCGAAGACCTTGATATGATCATGATTCTCAGAGGTGCTAGGCCGGTGGCGAACTCGGTGGCATCTTTTTCGTCGGTAGACGATGGTTTTAGCTGTGCCCGGAGGTCCTGTTGGAGATCTCACCGGCCGAAGGTGCGCAAGGCAGAGGAGGTGTGGTGTAGGTGTCGAATCGTGACGATGGCTTCCATCGGGTCTTAGGAGGTGCGCCGGAGGGCTTGGGGCCCGAGGAGTTCGATGGAAGCTCATGCGGGAATATGAGGACTCGGTGGGTGCTCAAGCGGCGGTAGGTGGGGGAAACCCTAACTCCACCCTTTTGCTTTCTCGGGGCCTTTTGCCTTGTATACAAACCCTCTGTTGGGTCATTTAAACCCGATTGCCTCAAAGGGGCCGAGGTCCGATATGTTCAGTTTTGTTTCGGGAAAGGGCAGTGCGGGTCCTATGCACCTCATCGAACTCGGTTCGGATTCTGCAGGCTTACCTGGGTCTCGTGCCTTGGAACGCGTGGAATTATTTGTAAGACATGGCCCTGGGCCGCCTTCCTTGCCCTGCGTCTCGTCGGCTCCGGGTCTCGGTTTGGTAGGTGCTAGGGTTTTGTTGCTCGAACAACCTTGGAGGATTCATCGTTCCCCTGGGATGGGGGGACCGCTGGTGAGGGGCGGGTCATTGAGCTCCCATGGTGCTTCGTCGGGATCGAAGTTGGATCTCACCAAGGTTCTAGTGGCGACACATGAGGTGGAGTCGTGCCTTGATGCCGGTTGGGGTGGGGGAGGGCATGTATCTGCTTTGCAGCTTAGGAAATGTTTGAATATTCGGTGTCAGCGTGGTGGGAGGACACCAAATTGAACCAAGGGGAATGGAATATTCTCTCTGGGGACACCCTCTCTAAGAGTGGAGCGCTTGCAATGCAACAAACATTCATGTTCTCCAGGAAGCGTCTGAGCACGGATGCTGATGGCAATGATCTGTTGCGGCCAAAGGTCTGCCCGGTTTCGAATCCATGAGGGTGTTTGGGTCGGGGGTTCGATGACACAGATGACACCCATCTTGCATAGGGAGATCGGTAGTAAGGACATAGTTGAGGTCGCGTGTGAGGTCAGAGTTGAGGTCATGCTAAGATTGTTGGTGGAGGGGGAGGTCCCCATTCATGACGGCCTTGGGTGTCTGAAAAATCTGCAGAAGATCTGGATTTCGAGAGAAATGTTGCTAAGATCGTGGGTGTGATAGCGGGAGTCAACCCCTTGTTACCAAATGAAGCTCCTCTCTTGGAATGCCTAGGAACTGGGCCAATCAAAGACATGATTGGCGGTCAACAATTTGCTAACTACATGGAGGGTGGATGTAGCATGTCTGTAGGAAACTAAAATTGTGTCGTGGGACGCAGTGAGGTGGAGCTCCACTATGGAGCTCTACCTTAGTGAGCTCATAGCATCACTTACCTATGGAAGTTCAAGGGGCATTGTAGTGGCTTGGAATGGTGATTTGTTTGAGTAGGAGGAGGTTGTTGTGCTAACTCATTCAATTACAGTGGTTCCACAGGATGGATCATTCTCATCTTGTGGTCACCTCGGTGTATGGTATGGAGGGTGCCTTGCTGAACACAATACTTTGGGATGAATTGCAAGCTATTCATGGCAGGTTCTCGGAGTCGACATGGTTTTTAGGGGTGATTTCAATGTCACACTTCTGGCTGATGACCGACCGGGTGGTAGGGGTGCTCAGAACCCTGGCTCCACTCTTTTTGCGGATGTGGTCGGGGATCTTGAGCTGGAGGTTTTTGATCCGACTGGTCACAAATACACGTAGAGGAATTCCTCCTCTTGCTCTCGTATTGATCGCTTCTTGTTGTCTGTGGAGGCAATGGAGAAATACAATCTGGCAGCGGTTACTTCGTTTCCTAGATCGCGATCGGATCATACTCCATTGTGTCTTGACACTTTAAGTGGGAGGGCATCGACTTCATATTTCAGATTCGAGCATTGTTGGATGTTGGAGGAGGTCTTCCGGGAGACGGTGCCCTTGTTCTGATCTGAGTTAGTGGTGGAGGGGATGGTTACTGTCCAGCTTGCCAAGAAGCTGATGGCACTTCACGATAGATTGCTGCATTTCAAGGAGTCCAGAGCGGCGAGAGAACTGAGAAATAACGAATCTCATGTGGTGATGGAGAGGCTGGACTCGTTGGAGGATCTGAGGGAGCTGGTGGAGGAGGAACGATGTGGTAGGGGGGAGGATCATAGGATTCTGGAGGATGAGGATAGGAAGAGAGAGGTGGAGTGGAAGTAGAGGTCTCATCAGAAGTGGTTGAAAGAGGGGGATGCCAATACTAGATTTTTCCATGCAGTGGTGAATGGGCAGAGGAGGAGGAATTTGTTGTACTTGGTTGAGGTGGGATGGCGGAGAGGTTTTTGGGGGAGGAGGAGGTTGCGAGGGCGGTGACAGGTTACTTTAGGTCCATGAGCAGACGACCACCCATGGCAACTCTAGGTGGCTGGATCTTGGGGTCAACTCTATCTCTCCTCAGGAATCGGTGTTGCTGGTTGCTCCAATCTCGGAGCATGAGGTTAGGAAGGCAGTGCCGGGGTTGAATGCGGATGACTGCCCTGGTCTAGATGGCTTCTCGATTTTCTTCTTTAAGGAGTTCTGGGACTTGGTCGGTAAGGAGGTAATGGAGATGGTAATGGAGTTTACAGAGGGAAGTTTTGTTTTGAGCATCCCAACAAATCCTTCATTTCCCTTCTTCCCAAGAAGGACGTTACTATGCGAGGGGAGGATTGTCGCCCGATTGTTCTTTCGAATGCGGTTTATCTCATTGTGGCGAATACTTTGGCAAATAGGTTGTGGGGTTCTTTGTGGGCTTATCTCTCCCATGCAGAGTGCTTTCCTCCCGGGCAGGCAACTCATGGACAATGTGGTTTTGGCATCCGAGGTTGTTGTAGAGTGGCGTAGCAGAAATACAGAAGGGGTACTTTAGAATGTGGATTTCTAAAAAGCATATGACTGCATAGACTGGAGATTCCCCCCATTTTCAAATCTGATTTGTCGGATCAATGGCTGGTGGAGGTAATGACAATCTTGGTGGAGTTGGGCGGTGTGGAGGGTCCCAAGGATGGTAGAGAATGTTGGAGATGGTGTGACAGGACATTTTTGGTTAACAAGGCATATAAAATGCTAAAGGGCCCTGTGATTTTTGACCTAGGGGGTGCGTAAAGGACTATAGAAGGATTTGGAGATGGAAAATTCCCGTACGTATACAGATTTTCTTGTGGCTATTTAGAAGAGGGAGACTACCCACTGGTGTGAAACTGGCGCGATTCATACACGAGGTTGATCCCATTGTTCCCGTTGTCAGGTTGAGTTGGAGGAGGCAGATCACCTTCTTTTCAGGTGTTCGGGGTTCAATGGTGGCATGGAGCTTGTTAGGAATTCAAGACATTTCCCGCGTAGATAGTATTGGTTTTTGGAACTCCATTGGGATCACTTGGAGAGGCTGAACAAGAGGAAGAGTGGAGTGTATTGCGATGGCTTGGGCGATTCAGCTGGCAAGGAATGGTGTGGTATTTAGAAATGAGAGATTCTATGTTGAGAATGTAGTAGCTCATGCCAAGTCCGTGGCGGAGAGGCGGCGCATGTAATTTTGTTCTTTTTTCCTTTTATTTTCCACAAAGACCAGTATACAAGCATGTAATCTTTTATGCAAACAATGGTAAAGTTTTTGGGCACACCTATATGGTGGATGCCCTTTTTTCCTTAAAAAAATAAAAAATAGATAAAAAGAATGTGTGGACTCCAAATGAGATATTCTATCCTATTTTGAGGCAAATGTCCATTAATGTGTTCTCATAGCATATCATGACTTTAAGTTGGAGCAATTAGATATGATGACATCGTATTTACATGATGGACCCGAAGAGGCCCTTCTATCGATCCAATTATAGTGATTCACATTTCAAAATAAGGACGATCATGTGTAGTTTGAAGATGTCCTTGTATGGACTCAAACAGTCTTCCAGACATATTATAAAAATTTTGACATCTTCATGTTGGTCTTAGATCCAACATGGCCCATAAGATTGTTGTGTTTACTATAAGAAAGTGGTAAATGTGTCCATCTATTGGTTGAATTATGTTGACTATATATTGATTGCTGCTAAGAAGAAAAGTACCGTAGTTATCTTAAGAATCTCCTTAGTTCAGAATATGGCATCAAAGACCTCGATGCAAAAAAAACATTTTAGGGATGAAAATAATCGATGATCATGCAAAGGGAAATCTATTCTCATTTCAAAAGAGTTACATTGAGAAAGTCTTGTAGATAATTGGGATGTCCAAACGAAGCTCGTGGGTACTCTATTTGTGTACATATTCAATTTTCAGAATCTTTTGCTCCTCAATTTTCATGCAAAGAAGGAGCACCTGTCACGAATTCTTAATGCTAGTACAATTTGCGAGTCTTATGTATGTCATGATATGCGCATGATCAGATATCACTATTGTTGTAAGCATTGTTAGCAAATTCATGGGGAATAATGTGAAATAGCATTGGTATGCAGTCAAATTGATTTTTCAGTATTTGAAAGGAGCATCTGTGGCCTTGTATATGTTAACGATTCTAGATGTTCAATTGATTTATATTCATATTCAAACTTAGGTGTTGATGGAAGGAGATAACTGCTATACTTTTTATTTACATCATGAATTACTTGGAAGACTTTTTTACAATCTTTTGTTACTTTATCTACCACAAGGCAATACATATGCCATTGAAGGAAGGCATATGGTTGAAGGGCTTAGTTGGAGATACTGGACTACAACATGATCAAGCTATCATATATTGTGACAATCTTAGTACAATATGTCTAGCAAAGTATCATATGCATTATGAGAGGACCAATCATATTAATGTCAAGTATATTTATCCATTCTTAGAAAGGATTAAGGAAAAAAGGTCAGCAAAAGATATATCCCAATTGATATGTTAATAAAAGTAGTTCCTGGGAGTGAGTTCAAACATTGGTTGGGCTTGCTTAATATTGATTATTAACATTAGCCCCATGAAGGCACAAGTGGTGGTGGAGTCTAGTAGTTGCTTTTTTGCTTCCAGAGCATTAAATTCAATGTGAATATCATCAAGGTACTTTGGGCCATAAGCCGTTTGTACAACTTGATACATTGCTGAGCTTGTTATGACACCCCCCTTATCGCTGGTGAGTGGAGTCGACCATCTCAAAATAGAGATCTTACCACCCGATCAAGGAGCCTAGGGAGAGTACCTATGGGGGAGCACATGCACCCCTCATATGACCCATAACATTTTATAACTTATAATTACACCTTAACCATTCCATAGTTTCTGTTAGAGTTATTGTATTTACACTTATGCCTGTGACCCTTCGGTTCTGTAAACCCTCGTGGCCCTTCGGGTTCCGTAACCCTTTGTGACCCTTCGAGTTCCGTAATCTCCTGTGACTCTTCAGGTTCCGTAACACTTGTACTCTCCAGGGTTTTCTCTCTATATAAGAGACCTCAACTCTATGGAATAAACAAATCCCATTCGTTCCTCTTCTCAACATGGTATCAGAGCGATAGTCCTAGACCGGAGCCTAATACCCTAAATTCGCCACCACCACCAGCCCTCTCTCCATCGACAAGGAGAGAGGGCTGGACCTCCTGCGTCACTCATGGATTCGATGGTCTCACGTAAGGCAGACCAAGTCTTAGCAACACCAGCTGCCACCTCCAACGACACCTAAAGTGTTGCCTAAGGCTCCAACAGCTCCAACCGCACCTCCAACGTCGTCGGCACCTCCTGGAGCCCCTCTTATAGACCCTTCTTCACCACAACTTGTTTCTCCCAACTTGATGTTCCATACTCTTTATTCTATCAAGTATGGGAGAAAAGGGGAGTCAGAGATGATTCTTCAAGATGTTTGCTTCCCTACTATGATTGATAGACTGACACTCCAGACTACTACTCAGATCATCTGTCTTCACCGAGCATCAACTTCTTCGTCAGGGCGTGTACTTCTTTTACGACCCGATTACTACTCCACGTTGGACTTCTTATACAACGATTCTTCTCCAGGCACGACAGAGATATGTTCTGGTGACCTGCAAGCACGGCATAGATATGTTTCGGTGACCTGATATCACAGCGACTGTACAAGCATGGCAGAGATACGTTCCGATGACCTGAAAGCCGCAGACACATCCTCGAGCAAAGTCTTCTACCAGCATCGGACATATGTTCTTACGGTGCATCATGTGAAGATGTGGTGTATACTTTTTCTTTTTGTTACAAGCTGCAACTTTCTTAGCTCCAGCTTTGAGGGGGAGTGTTAGAGTTATTGTATTTACATTTATGCTTGTAACCCTTCGGGTTCCGTAAACCCTCGTGACCCTTCGGGTTCCGTAACCCTTTGTGACCCTTCGAGTTCCGTAACCTCCTGTGACCCTTCAAGTTCCGTAACACTTGTACTCTCTAGGGTTTTCTCTCTATATAAGAGACCTCAACTCTATGGAATAAACAAATCTCATTCGTTCCTCTTCTCAACAGTTTCAAATTACATGTAAACCCCTAGATAATTATTAAACATTACATGACATAACACCGTTGTTAAAATTTAACGAATTTACCTCAATGCATCCAGTCATGCCACCTAAGCCACCACCTCCCTTGCCCACCCCCTCCTTCAATGATGCATCGATTTTGTCATAGTTGCATTCATCATATCGCTCTCCTTCACAAGCAATATGACTGTTGGGGTCATCCTCACTTGCTTCTCTCTCCCAGCCACCAATGACGTTGACATCGCCCCCATCGGTAATGGTCACTTTGTATATTGGGTCACTCATAGGACCCACTTCGACTGTGTGGTCTTCTCTAAACCCATTCACCTCATCGACTCCATGTATGGTAACCTCGTACACCCCACTTACATGATCCTCGCAATGGGATTCCTCTGGATCTCTCATCGGTGCTTCGAGGAGATTATTATTATACATGTATATATACGTAAGAGTACCACACACGAGAATAGTCATTCGTAATTTCTGACTTTTAACCCATATACACAACCTCCACAGTCACATACAGTGAAAAGGAGAAACCAACTCTTGTAAACCAGAGTTCAACACCTCAACCATTTACCCCAGCTTACCCGCTATAGAGGGAATACCGGTATCGAGTACACCGAGGCTAAACAGTACCACACCAGATACACCCTTATGTCAAAGTACAAGTCTTAGATGAGTGCCATACTAGGGATACAACACACCAACAGTACTCGTAACACTACGCTCTTCGATAGGGTCGTGATACATCGACAAACATGCAGTTAGAACTTACACTCCATCTAGGACTCACCGGGACTACGAGAGTTGCGCCACACTCTTGGGTATGCCAACTCATCTAAGCATAACACATGCCAACAAACTTTCATATTGTCATTTATTCATTATACTCATTTCATCGGGTCAACCCCGACAGATGGAGCATTTCTATTAATATGGTATTACCTGCAATATACTCATCCTTTCACCTGGCTAAGTTCGACAAGTGGGACAAACAACCACTCATGCAAACACCATCACAAAACCACTACCCATCAGTGAAGGTCCACAATGACGTAGGACACGAGTCAAGGCATAAAATCCTAAAATGACATATTAATCTCAACCCCAAGCAATCGGGATAACTTATGACTATTTCTATTTTCTTCGGATAATAGAATTCGGTACCAAAACTCATAATTGTTCCTAATCAACCTTAGATCACCACACATTTGATATCTTATCGTTAATGGTACCGATAATTACCTGATATGTATCCATAGAGTCCAAATTTAGTCATTTAAGTCACTCACACTTTATCAAGGTACTGTACTACCCAGTCATTTGGTTCTCTAGGACGTTGACATTTGATCTCTCATGGTGTATTCATTTACTTATCTAACTTTAGCGACATGGATAGTCTGCGGTCTTGGCCATACCATGTCCCATACTATGACTCCAAGGTACCAAGTACCTTAGGATTGGGGTGCCTCCGTAGGCATGAGGTACACGCATCCTAACTAAGTTCTCAATACTCAGTGTGCTCCATTTTACTAATGTGGTATGTCTGCGGTCTTGACGCATGCCAAGTCTCACATTATGATTCTAAAGCATTTATAACTTTAGGGTTGTGGTACCTCCGTAGGCATGCATTTGAAGTACGTGCATCCTAAATAAGTTCCCAATACTCTCGCAAACCTTACACATACTTGTTTATATTTATCTTAAGGTTTATACTTGTAGGCTCCTCCAGTCTTTAATGGTCTTACTTCCATCCTCACTCAACGTCCTCATAAACCTCATTCGAGTCCATATCCTCTTTGGGAATCCAACATCCATAAATCATTATAATACACTAGCTTTATGCACATATTAACTGGGTCAATCCATTCATTATAACCCATGCTTAATAGGCAACTCATAGAGGGATCATGACACACTTTCGGATACATAGGTGCACAAGTATATGTTTCCCATTTTTCCATGTGTCACTTCTAGGAAGATCACTGTGACTTGATAATATCAACAATGGGAAATAGTCGCCAGTTGAACTCACTATATTAATAGAAATAGGGTGTCTACTATCGCTTCCCACTTACAAGAAACCACATCCATGCACAAAGTAAAGACCTCATGGGATAAGTCATCCATGGGTCTCAGAACAATCAGATCTCGACAAACATGATATACACAGATCTGAGATGTCCCACAATTGTTCGAATGATGCTCAAGATGTACTCACTCACTGAGACTTACCGCATCAAAATTTAATTCAATGTAGCTCACAATGGACACATCTTAGTCTTTTATTAAAACATAATAGTTAATCCAGAAATTTATCACATATCATAATGTCCTACTTCGATCTACATCTTTTTAGATCATATTCCATCACTTTTAAGGTTCATTTAATCCACAGTTTCGAGAATGATCAATCATCTAATTTTGATGATTGACCAGTACTGATCGATCAATAAAGAAGCTATGATGTATCATTTTGGTGTTAAATGATCAATCATCTAATTTTGATGATCGATCAGTACCGATTAATCAACAAAGAAGCTATGATGTATCATTTTGGTGCCAAACGATCGATCACCCAAATGACATGATCGATTAGGCATGACCCATCATCTATTTAGCGTGATCGATCACACCTGGACAGACCTAGAATCAACTTTGGCGATGTCCTACAAAATCCCTCCGACTGCAAAACTATCTACACCCCCATGTTTTATCTTTCGCCTGTAAGAAGTAGATTGACGATAAATCATGGAAATGCAAGGCAATACGATACAATTTTTGGCGTGAATCTCGTCCAAATCCGAAATTAACACAGCCTATATACATTATACCCTACCCACAACCCAGGAACTTCCTTTGCCCATAATGAGAGTCTTGCTGCATTTCGTGGAACACCAACCTGTCCACGACGATCCTTGCGCTGAACTCTTCAAATTGATGTACTAGTATCCTCGATTGGTGGGCAGAATTTCTCTCCCACAGTGGAGCTTTGGCGAAGGGGAAGAGCTCCGACGAAGGCTTGTGCTAGTCTGGTTAGCCAATTCCAATTGACTCCCTTATACATGGTCAAGTCTAATCGGATTCGGATCCAATAGCCACAACCCGTTCATTTTTTGCTCATAACTCTCACGCACGAACTTCGATTTCGATGTTCTCGGATTCATTGGAAAGGTCTCGACGAGTGCTATAAGTTAGAGTATTCATTTGCCTGACTTGGATATTGTATCAGGATCGAAACTCAAATTTATTGAAAGCAATTGTTAGAGATCTGACATCATAACAATCTTAAAGAAAGTCCACTCATTGAGACTTAGTTGTAAGTCATTGTCATGGAGACCACTTGTTAACTCCATCATAAGTAATCTCGTGATATCCAGGACATCCAACATCAATATCCTTATCACAATGAACATGGCCATTGCAATCTATGACAGTCCATATACTTCATGTTTATCGCCAACGATGATAACAATATTAAAAGAATTCTCCTTATCGCAAAGGAGATAACAATCTTAAAGAGTTCTTCTCCATACCTCAGAAATATACATGTATCCATATTCCATTTATCACGTAGGCGACAACAATCTTAAGAGAATTTTGGTTATCACAAGTGATGAAAACAATCTTAAAGTATTCTTTGTATTTCCTTAAAAGTGCAATGTATTCACACACCACCTATAGCAGGAGCGACAATAATCTAAAAAGGATAGTGGTTATTGTAATTCATGATAACAATCTTAAAGTATTATGATTATCACTTTTAGTGATAATTGTTGAGATATTTCTACATTCCTATGTACCTTTTTGGTCATTTTATTTCTTTATGTCTATCTTATGTAATTTACCCATAGGTCTCTCCTCTATATAAGAGAGCGTAGGGTTTCATGAATAAACATATCTATTATTTTTTCCAAATCAGAGTGGCGGTCCTAGACCGAAGCTCGGGTATCCAAAAACCCTAACCTTACCTTCAACCCCCGCCCGCGTGTCACCACCGCCTGCGTGCTACCCCCACTCGTGCGCCGCTATAGCCCGTGTGCCGCCCCCACCCACGCGTAGCCCCCGTCCACGTGCTCCCCACCCACACGCAACCTCCAGCCCCGCGCAGCCCCCGCCCATGCGCTCCCCGTCAGTGCGCCATCAATGCGCGTCACCTCCGCGCTCCACTCGACTGTGCGCACCCCTCCCCCTGCGCCGCACCCGTGCCATAGCTCCATGCACCGGTGTCGGTCCCCTCGTTTCATTGATGGATTTTGGTGCATAGGTCTACATATGCATCCAAATCCACCTACGTTTGTGTAGACATTCACTCTTTGGTCTTCACAGCTCTAGTCTTCTACCTTCGACGATATGTCTGAGAACACAGTAGATGTACCTGCCACAATCACTTTCAGAGGTCCAATGCCTATTTTCAAAATAGAGGGGACAAATTATAAGCTCTGCCGGGCTATTCAGTTAATGAGACCTATGAAGTTAAATGATAAGGAGCACATTCTTACCGAGGAGCCGATGGAGAAGACTGGGGTAAATGCCTCGTGGGAGGCGGGCGACGCTTATGTAAAGTTCAGCTCTATAGTACATTGATGATTGAGATCGCTAATGACGTGTTACATCGGCCTACTGCTAAGGCGATGTGGGATATCCTCGCAACAACATATTCTCAGGCGAGGAATGAGACGAAGATTATCCAACTCCAACATGATATATTCACTATCAAGCATGACAGACGACCCCTGCATTCGATGTATACATCCTTGAGAGGGATGTTTGAGAAACTACACTGTTTCATGCCTCTCACTGCCACCCCTGAGCAACAGAAGACACATAGGAATGCTACCATGGTTGGTGTATTCCTAGCTGCTTTTGATCCTGAATATGATGCTGCCCGCTCCCAGATCCTCGCATATGATACAATTCCTCCCATGGAGGAAGCTTTTTGCAGGATTAACAAGATTACTGTTTCGTCTACTACTAGTGGCCAGATTTCTTCAACGATGGCAACCTCTCAAGGCAGAGGAGACTCGTCCACTTTCCGTGGACGTGGACCCCGTGGTAGAAGGGGTCGAATCCGTCAGCCCTACACGTTTTGTCATCGTCCTGGTCATTTAGAGGATATATGCTATTCCAAGCATGGGTTTCCTCCATCGGCCTGAATGGCAGAACATGTTGAGTCTCCAATAGTTCCTACTTCGGATCAGGAGTTTAATGACCTCGTGGCCAGACTGAGGGATATTATGCCTCCTTCAGCTTCACCATCTCCAGGGGGCCATTCACATGTGGTAGTCTCTGCTTCTTCTAGTACCTCTGCTACAGCTAGCACCTCAGGTACTTATGCTTTTACATTTTGTCATGGATTCTAGATTACAGATTGCATTATGGATTCCGAGGCAATGCATCATATATGTGGAGACATAGATCAACTTACAACATATAGACAAGTTCCTTCAGGAAAAACCGTTGTGATAGTCGATGGGACTCATTCCTCGAACACAGGACATGGGCATATCAGTTTGACGCCCTCGATGCATTTGCAGATTGTGCTACATGCTCCTGATTTCTCTATGAATTTGCTTTCTATTAGTTAGATTACAAAGGATTTGCACTGCCAAGCTATTTTTGACCCATTGTTTCTTGTTTTTCAGGACATTCTTATGGGCGGAGTGATTGGGTGTGGCCGTGAGCATGGTGTCTTTATCGCCTGGTTCAGACTCCCTATGCAGGCGTATCTCCTCATTCGTCTAGACCAATCTCTCAGTTCACTTGGCACCTTCAGTTTGGTCATCTACCTCTTTGGAAGATGTGTCACATGCTGCCACAGATTTCACATGGTTCTTCCTTTTAGTGCGAGGCATGTCAGTTGAGAAAGCATTATAGGTCTGCTTTTTCCAATCGTCAGAGTCGGAGTAGTAGCTCCTTTTTTGAGTTATTTCATGATGACATTTGTGTTCCGAGTCGTGTTCCTGATCACTAGGGATACATGCTTTATCTTGTGGATGTGGATGATTTTTCACGGTTGTCATGGGTGTTTCTTTTGAAAAATAAGTCTCAAGCAGGGGTTGTGGTCAAAACTTTGACTAATGAAGTGCATAATGTTTTCTCTACCTCTGTGAAATTTATGTGAACTGATAATGCTTTGCAATTCTCTACTCGTGCTCTATCACATTTTCTTTTATCTTGAGGGATTATTATCAAACATCTTGCGCTTACACTTCTCAGCAAAATGGTGTTGCTGAGAGAAAGCATCGTCATTTTCTTGATGTTACTCGAACTCTTCTCTTTCAGAGTTGTGCCCTACATTCGTTTTGGGGTGATGCGGTTCTTACAACTTGTTATTTGGTAAATCGCATGCCATCGTCTGTCTTGGGTGAGAAAATTCCTTTATCTATAGCATTCCCTGAGAAGGAGTTATTCTCACTCACTCCTCTTGTGTTCGGCTCTGCTGCTTTTGTTCACCAGCAGATTCCAGGTCTTGACAAGATCTCTCCTAGAGATGTCAAATGTGTGTTTGTTGGATACTCCAGGATCCAGAAGGGATACTGATGTTATGATCCTTTGCGCAAAAAATACTATATCAGTGCTGATGTCACAATTTTTGAGTATGTGATGTACTTCTCTCCTACAGGTGACAGGTTGGCTTCATCAAACTCAGATGATGAGGTTTACATGCCACCCCCTCCTACGAGCTATTCACCACCTCCTCATGTGCTTGTGGTCCCACCTCCACCACCACCTCCTCTACCCCTCCTAGTACCCAGTCGTAAATGCCAATTGTTCCACCATTACTTAAATTCTATAACCATCAGACTATTTCTTTTCATGGTCATCGCCCATCATCCAGTATGTCACAGGTTTATTCTGATAACATGGCTTCTAAAGATGGGTCTTGAGATATATCTGTGCATGAGTCATTGTGGGAGAATAGCCCACAGATGGAGGAAGTTCCCAATGACCTGGATGATCCTATTGCAGTTCGCAAGCAGAAGCAGTCTTGTACTTTTTACCCCCTTACTCATTAGGTCTCCTTTCATCGTCTAACAGGGGACTTTCATAGAGTTGTAGTGGCTCTATCTGCCGTGGAAATTTCACGGAATTATCAGGAGGCATTGAAGGATAGTTGCTGGCGCTTGGCTATGCAGGAAGAGATGTTGCGTTGCAGTCACGTGGTACATGGAGTTGGTGTCTGCTCCTTCTAGGGCGTCTGTGGTCAGTTGCAAATCGGTGTTTACTGTTAAACATCATGCAAATGGCAACCTTGATCGCTACAAGGCAACATTAGTGGCTCACAGCTTTACTCAGACCTATGGCATGGATTACTTGGACACTTTTTCTCCAGTGGCTCGTCACTCTACATTGCTTATCCTACTTTCAGTACATGTGGTACGTGATTGGCCTTTGTTTCGGTTGGATGTTAAAAATGCATTTGTGTATGGAGATCTACGAGAGGAAGTCTACATGCAACAGCCTCTGGGGTTTGTTGTTGAGGGGGAGTGTCAGCATGTTTGTAGACTCCATAAGGCGGTATATAGCCTTAAGAAAAGTAAAAGGGCATGGTTTCAGAAGCTCTCATATTTGATTGAGAAGCAAGGGTTCACGAGGTCTAATGCAGACCATTCACTCTTTGTGCAGAGGATACCTAGAGATACTGTTGTCATAATGGTCTATGTTGATGATATTCTTGTTACAGGAAATGATATGCAACAGATAAAGATGGCAAAAGAGTTTCTAGGCCGTTAGTTTGTTTATAAGGATTTGGGCACCCTAAGGTATTTCTTAGGGTTGGAATTTGCTAGGAATGCGCAGTGTCTTGTGATGACCCAAAGAAAATATGCTACATACATGCTTGTTGAGACAGACATGATTGGGTGTCGACCCTCTACTACTCTTATGGATCCTAACATGAAGTTATACGATGATGATACATATGAGGTTGATAAGAGGAGTTACAGAGAGATGGTGGGAAAGCTCCTTTATGTTACTATTACCAGACCAGATATCTCTTTTGTAGTGAGTTGAGTTAGTCAGTTCATGGAGCAACCTCGGCAAGTACATATGGACTCTATATACATGATATTGAGATATCTAAAATCTTCACCAGGTGCAGGATATTTTTCAAGAAAGGAGCAACTCTCTTTGTATCTACGTGTGCTGATGCTGACCATGCCGGTGTCCTAAGGATAGGAAGTCTACTTCGGGCTTTGTAGTATTTGTTGATAGTTCTCTTATTTCTGGAAAATCAAGAAACAAACAATTGTGGCTAGATCAAGTGCCGAAACTGAGTATAGGGCTATAACGCAAGCAAGTACATAAATGATGTGGGTTCAAGCAGTGTTAGCATATTTGCATGTAGATGTTCCTCTATCCATGCAGTTACAATGTGATAATCAGACTGCCTTATTCATTGCAAACAACCCCGCATTCCATGAGAGAACGAAACATATTGAGGTAGACTGCCATTATACTGGAGATATGATCCAGAAGGGTTTGATTTCTACCTCTCATGTTAGTTCAAGAGAGCAAACAACATATATCTTTACCAATGCATTACTCAAGGGGCCATTTCAGAAGTGTTCATCCAAGCTGAGCATGATTGACATCTATGCTCCATATTGAGGGTGAGTGTTGAGATATTTCTACATTCCTATATATCTTTTCTAGTTATTTTATTTCTTTATATCTATCTTATTAATTTACCCATAGATCTCTCCTCCATATAAGTGATGAATCTCGTATTCATCATGCTAAAAGCCGCAAATTAAACCCCCTGCTTAATCAATCCAATAAAAATACCCATCAATTCTTTATTATTATCATGTATCATATTGTGTATAATTTATTGTATTTAATTTCCTTTATTTTTCTTGTAATTATTTTATCCTCAAAAACCCCTAAAAATTAGGTAGAATAATTGTCTATAAAATCACTGACCATTAAAAACACTAAAAAATACAAAAACATCTTAAAACCACAAAATCGGTGTTTTTATCCCCCTAAAATACCCCAAAAATACCTTTTGTACAAATGACCTCTTTTGGCTTTTTGACCAACATGAAAGTTGTAGATCTCGTCGAGACGAGCAACTTTCATGTTTTGATTTTTTCCTAATTCGGCCTTTAGCTATCTCTTTTCTATTTATCTTTGTATTTTTATTTGAATTTTTCTGGTTGGGCCACGTGGCGCTCTCTGGAGCCACCACGTGGCCCGCTTCTTCTCACGCCACCCGACGCCCCTCCTGGGCCATTGGATCTATTCTCCCCGCCTCCATCTCCACCGTCCATCACCGCTTTGTTCTCAACCGTCGGATCTGATATTCAGATCTGATCTCAACCGCACACTAGCGCCTAAACGCCAACCGTCCGATCATCATTCCATCCTACAGTCTCCCTTGTGCCACGTCTCCCCTCACCTTAGCCACTCGATCCCACGTACATCCAACGGTCCTCCACATGCCACGTCACCCCTACTGTCTCGATCGTTGGATCTTCCCCACCTATTCATCTAAACCACCCATCTACGCCCAACTCCCCACCGCTCGATCTAATCTCAGATCTAATCTAAGCCTTCCACACCGACGCTCCTCCTGACTGTTGGATCATACGATCCAATGGTCCACCACCATCATCAACCTCCAGCCAGTCGTTCTCCCTCGTAACGCCTGCACCCCCTTTCATTTTTGGCCGCCACCTCCGACCATCCCTCTCGCTCATAATGCCTCCCCCTCAAAGCCCTACCCTCCTTCATCCTCGCGTAACCCCCAATCGTCCTCGTCCGTTATTCACCCGCCATCAATTAACCATTCAATCACCCCTCACCACCTCATAACGCCAGAACCCCCCTCCTATAAATCGCCACCTTCTCCACCATAGCCGTTCGTCCACCATTTCTAGGCTTTAGCCCAGTCTCCCTCGCCCCTCCGGTGACAGCGGAGAGGGCGGGGCATCGAGGCGAAGACGGCTCCTGCTCGGTGTCGACCCATGGTCATTTTGGTCGTGCTACGGTGTCTCCGGACATCACTGAGCTCCGAGGACACAGCTGGCCTCGCACGGCGACGACCGGAGGCTCCCATGGAGCCTCAGCCCAAGCTGCTACCTCCACCAACGACCATCTCCGACGAGGTACTCTGATACCTCATACCCCTTCTGTTTCTCTCAATTATTCCGACGCCTCTATTCACCTTCACCGCTTCCTAACCATCGCTTGAAGCCCACCCTACATCCCTCATTCACGGCGACTGCCTCTATCCACCTTCTCCCTTCTCCATACCCCCTACCACCTCGCTTCAGCTTCCCTCCGGTTCGCCGGAGATGAAGACCAGGTCTTCCATCTCCCTCCGCACGCACGAGACCTCGCCTCACCCATCGTTCACCGCATGCTTCGGCTATTCGCATATAACATTTGCAGGTGCTCCCATCGTCAATGGCCGGAGTTCAGATCAGAGCTCCTTCGAGCTCCTCGCCTCCGGCGAGGCTTCACTGAGCGCCACTTCTGATCCATCGTGGAGCCTCGTCACTGCTCCACCTCCACCGCCAGACCTTCAGAGAGCTTCCACGACCACCAGAGGCCCTCGCGAGGCGGGGCGGAGCTGAACGCAGGTCGCCGGAGCCCCGCCTTCTCCGGTGACCTGCGGAGGAGGACGAACTACAGTTGTCGTCCGATCAAATGGATCGGACGACCGCGATGAAGACGCGTGGCAGCCGATGCTCCAACCGAAGCTACATGCTCGGGTCCCACCGAGCCTCGACCCGAGCCCCTTAGTTGTTGCCACGTATCCCGAACCTGCAGGACTGTCCCGAGCCTGGCCCCTCACGTGCAACGCACGTGAGGTGCGGGGTAATTTGCATAAAATACCCAGAAGTTTTATGGAATTACATTTTGGTCCCCATGCACGTGCCTCACATGCGTGCCTGGGTATTTTATAGGGAGGTCTCGTAACTTTTTGGAAATTACAAAAATACTCCCGTGCACATGGAAAAATTACATAAGGGCCCAGGCGGTTTTCTATATTTACATTTAGGTCCCTCCAAGACCTAAATGTAATACTTATCCTTTATTTTTCTTGCATTTTTATTACAATTATGCCCCTGCATTGTTTCTAGAATAACTTGAGCATCGTAGGTCCAAATTGCATGATTTTAGTGTCGTTTTGATCCTTGTTTTGTCCTCTACATCTTAGCATGTTTAATTGTCTCATTTGCCACTGTTTTAATTGAAGTGAATTTTTATGTGAAAAATGGGACCCTGCTCTCCTTGTCTTGCTTTGATTTGATGACCACTTCTATTGTTGTGATTAAATTGACACTGATTTCATTTTATATTATGTTGCTCATAATTTTTAGGGTATAATTGTAGTCTTTAATCTATGTATAAATTCTCTTGCATATTTGCTCATGCATCACTTTAACTTGCATAAAAACCAATTAAAAAATGCATGCATCTTAGTATTGCATTTTAAATTGCATAATTTGCATGTGGACATGAAACTGAAATTAACTCACATTGTGCTCCATGAATCAAAATTCGATAAACATATTAGGCCGCCGTGTCCCTGTGTTTGACCTTGGTAGACTTGCCAAGTAAAAATATTCTACAACATTCAAAAGACTATGGTATTTGCTGAACCGAATTCGCCTCCTATACTACGACTTATTTCACATTATTAAAGAGGTGAATTTTGCGTTCATCAATAAGAGAGCCTAGGGTTTCAGGAATAAACATATCTGTTTTTTTCCCAACTGTAACACTATTAAAAGAATCGGTGTTATCATAGTCGGCGATAATGATATTAAAAGGATTGGCCCATATATGTTGGGTTTACTCTTTAAATTCATGATCTTGTGTCACAATTGAATGCACCTTATTTTTTGTAGATCTCTATCACATATTACCAAAGCTTAACACAATATAGGTTTCTGACTTCCTTTCATCATCTTTTACAATTACAATTCAGATAGTCACTCAGAGCTACAAGTGAAATCATCAATGAAAAACCAATACTTCACTTATAACATCATCACTCATGTAGGCATAAGGGTGTTGGCATACAATCACACGTAACATCACGTCTAATAACATGTATTAAAGTTACATTCACAACAAGGTTTTCCCATCACAAAGAAAGAAGCTTAGATTGCCAACAAAATTCATTACATCAGTCACAAGTTAACAACATAGTTATGATCATTCCATTAATAGGTGGATAGTCATCATGTCTTGCAAAACTCAACACAAACGGTTCACTGTAGGCATTCAACTTGAGTATGGCCCCTTTGAACACAATGGTAACACCTTCGGGGTATGTTATTACCTCTTGATCCCTTGCCACTAACACTCATACTAGTCTCATGTATCGACACCTCGGGTAGGAAACCTTGGATTGTTTTTGGATAAGGCATTCCACATTCTTTCCCATCATTTTCATTCTCATAAATGACCTCTTGTTGTTACATGTATTTTTCCATGCAAGATATGACCTCTACCATTTGACGAATAATAGATGGTCGACAAAAAAAAGGTCATCCTGCACATCGAGTCGAAGCCCATATCAAAACTTGAGGAATCACTCCTCACATTTCGAGCATAGGTGAATGTTGTGTTAACTCATCGAACTTGATATGACATTCTCTAGCTGTCATTGATCCTTGTTTCAGCTCATCCAATTCTCTCCTCTTCCTTCTCACCCATTAAACGAGGAGAAATTGTTCTCTAAACGATCCCATAAAGCCATCCAAAGTCAAGGGATGGGGTGAGTGTTGACATAATGCATTCCACCGTCGCTTGGCATGTCCATTCAATTAATACTCAGCAAATGGCACCCAACAGTACTCTGGTGCTTGAATGATCTTGAGAACTTCCTTAATCTTTTCTAATCATGCATCAACATCCATAGGAGTGGTGTCTCCAATAAAATATGGTACTTGTCCCTTGCAATAAATAGCGAACATTTTCTGATGCTTTTGAAGAACATCCTCACTAGATGGAGGAGGTGGTGGAACTCTACCACCGCCCTTGCCATGGAGGGTACGAGTGAATTCCTCAAATCCATAAGTCTCTGCTCTATGGTCTGCAATATCTGATCCATGACCATCTGCCTTTGCTCCATGTCGCAAAGCATATCCACCACCATCGCCAACTAGCGAGCAACGTCCGCATTAGAATCCAACATGATTTTGCACGAGCCAATTACAATATCCAGTCATTAGAGATATAGTCATCTCATATTCTAGGACTTTTATTAGGGAACCATCCCTGTTGGACTACATATCAGAGTTAGAAAACTCTAATATATTCCACACATTCTGAATACCAACTATGATCATGACATAAGAATGCCGTCTAATGAAATCTCCTTGCTCTGATACCAAACTGTGATTGTCATCCTCTGGGACCCGGATACTCAACAAAAGCCACATCCATACATTATGATTATCATTCGGAATGCGAAGAAGGAAAGAAATAGTTAAAATAAAATACCCCAACACATTTGTATTCATGGTTCTCAATAGTTTATACATAAACAATTATAAACATAGTCCTCAACTTCAAGAATATTTACATGACTGGAAATTTAGAAATGCATAAGCTATACAAGTAATCTACAAGTACAAACTGTGCAGCTCTACTAGTAAACACATACTCTGAACAGTGCTACAACCACGAGCAAACTCTAGTCCCAATTCCGCTCACCACTATAGCAGCACCAACAATACCTTTTGGATCCAACATAAGGGTACGCTGAGCAAAGTTGCCCAGTACAGTGCAAAACAACTAACAAATTAAGGTAAAGACAATAAAGTGTGGCAAGAAGTGACAAATGTAAGCTTCCCACAATGGCCAAATGCTCTCACCAGGTGCAACCCGACTCATACAAAGCCATAGTACTCATAGACAGAAACTCTGTACATTTTTCCCGAATGTAGAGAGGTACTCCCCAAAATAAACCCAAGCTTCATGGTCCTTGGAAAGGGTTCACATTGGTACAAGATCTTAAAAGATCCGACTTTCTAATTTAGTTAATAACCATCTTTCGTTAAGTCACATTCGATGAAGAATAAGAGAAAAGTTCACACTCATTTGTTCTCTTCATCATTTATTCTCTTTATCATTTATTATTGTTTACTATTACATCTTTCCCTCACTAAGCTCACTATAGACAACCGAATACGAGGATTAATACTTCAATGTTATATAATACTCCCTGCTTGTGTTCACCATGTATTTCCTTATAATTAGTCATATCATTAGCTTCTTTCCTTTATGGTTATCTATGTACTCCAAGGGTGTTATTATCATCATACATGTATATATACATAAGAGTACCACACATGACAATAATCATTTAGAATCTGACTTTTAACCCATATACACAATCTCCACAGTCACATACCATGAAAAGGAGAAACCAACTCTTGTAAATTAGAGTTCAACATCTCAACCATTTACCCCAACTTATTCGCCACACGGGAAATACCTGGAACTAGTACACAATGGTCAAACGGGACCGTACCAGATACACTCTTATGACAAAGTACAAGTCTTTGATGAGTGCTGTATCAGGGAAGTGTGACACATCGACAGTACCAGCAACACCACGCTTTCCGACAAGGTAGCAACACATCGACAGACCCACGACTAGAACTAACACTCCATATATGACTCACCAAGACCACGAGAACTATGACACACTTTCAGGCATGTTAACTCATCTAAGCATAACATACATCAACAAACTTTCATATTGTCAGTTTTTCATTATACTCATCTCACTGGGTCAATGTTGACAGACGAAACATTTCCATTAACCTTGCATTACCCGCTGTGGAGAAAAGAAGAGAAGAATATTGTGTGTTTATTCTGTGAGGTCTAGGGGTCCTTATATAGGACTAAACCCTAGTGTGCTCAGAGGAGAACTTACACAAATACCCCTGTGGGGTTACATAGGGAAACAGTACATAAGGAATCAGTGATACATAGGAAAACAATGCAAAAGAAAATAGAGGTAAATAAAGAAATAACAATATACAGAAATCTCTAACATATACGGTAATCTCTAACACTCCCCCTCAAGTTGGAGCATATTCATCAATCATGCCCAACTTGGAAGTTATCTAGGAAAGTTGCTTCTTAGTTACTGCCTTGGTAAAAATATCAGCAAGTTGAAGATCTGTTGGAATGTACGACGTGGTTATCTTCCCTCCTCGTATAGCATCTCTGATAAAGTGACAATCAATCTCAATATGTTTTGTTCTCTCATGAAACACGGGATTGGTAGCAATGTAGGTAGCTGATCTGTTGTCACAGTACAAGGGAATATGAGTGGATGTAGCAGCATTTAGTTCTTGTAGAAAAGTGAGCAGCCATGTGATCTCAACTGTAGCCTGAGCCATTGCTCTATATTCAGCTCCAGCACTAGATCTTGAAACAACTGCTTGTTTCTTGCTTCTCCAACTAACCAGGTTTCCTCCTATCATCATGGCATATCCGGTTGTAGATCGACGGTCTTCAGGAGAGCTTGCATAATCGGTGTCAGCATATGCAGTAAGATTTGTGTGACCATTTGCCACATAGAAGATTCCTCGTCCTGGCGAGTCTTTTAGGTAGCGAAGGATTTGAAGAACATATTGCCAATGGTTGTAGCATGGTTTCTCCATATATTGGCTGGCTCTGCTTACAGCATAAGATATATCAGGTCTAATAACTGTAAGATATAAACGTTTGCCAACCGAACTCCTATATCGTGTAATGTCTTCAAAGAGAGGGTCATTGGATGCAGAGTGTTTTCTAGGCTCTGCTGGAATTCCTGAGGGTTTGCACCCAAGTAGTCCTTCCTCAGTTAGTATGTCAAGGCAGTATTTCCTCTACGACATATGTAAGCCTTTCTTAGTACGTAGAGTTTCTATGCCTAGAAAATAGCGAAGTTGTCCAAGATCCTTGGTGACGAATACTTTTGCAAGAAAGCCTTGGTTTCTAGTATCCCTTGGTCATCATCTCCAGTAATAATCATATCATCTACATATACAACAAGAATTACAATAGTCTGTCGTCTCCTGATAAAAACTGAATAGTCAGATGTAGTCCTCTGGAAGCCCATGGTGCCAATCTCTGTACTCAGTCTATCAAACCAAGCTCTTGGACTTTGCTTTAGTCCGTAGATAGCTTTGTGAAGTCGGCATACATATTCCCCCTTGACTTCGTAACCTGGGGGTTGTATCATGTAGACTTCTTCGTCAAGCTCTCAATATAGAAATGCATTCTTGACATCTAACTGAAACATAGGCCACCCCTTGTTCACAGCCACATAGATGATAGTTCGTATGGATCCCATTCGAGCCACAGGGGAGAATGTTTCGAAGTAGTCTACCCCGTATGTTTGAGTAAAGCCCTTTGCTACAAGTCTTGCTTTTAAACGATCAATAGAACCGTCAGGGGACTGCTTTGTAGTGAAGATCCAGCGACATGCAACTGGTTTACATCCAGGAGGGCATTTGACAAGGTCCCATGTTTTCCAAGACTGTAATGCTTCCATTTCTTCATTCATTGCCATTCTCCATCCCTCATCTTGTAATGCACTATGATGATCTTTGGGAACTGAAATAGCCATTATGGCATCTACATATCTTTTTTCAGGGCAAGATAACCCATTAGTAGAGGTGAAATGAGATATTGGGTGAAGTGTACATTGCCTCTTTGTTCTTCGTAGTGCGATCGGTAGCTCCTGAGGACTATCCGGGGTAGATTGGTGGGAGCACTCGAGGATGGAATAGTGTCCTGCAACAGTGGAATAGGTAAAGGAACCTGAACATGATTAGACACAGTTCTTCTTTTATACACAATTGGTGGAGGGGGGATTTTAGGAGAATATCGGACACTGTCTGAGTAAAGAAGCTGTTTTGTTCAAAGAAGGTGAAATCAAGAGAAACGTAGTAACGATGTCCTGTAGGATCGTAACATATGTATCCTTTTTGAGTTTGAGAATACCCTAGAAAAACACATTTGATAGCACGAGCAGATAATTTGTCCGTGGTATGGAAATTATGGACAAAGGTAGTGCATCCAAAAATTCGTAAGGGCAGAGGGAAAGGTTTCTCCTTGGGATATAGTAAGTTGAAGGGAGTGGAGCCATGTAGAGAAGCAGAGGGGACCCTGTTTATAAGATAAACAACAGTAAGGATAGCATTTCCCCAATATATCTTGGAAACATTCATATGGGTGAGTAAGGATCGAGCAATATCAAGAAGGTGTCTCAGTTTTCTTTCAGCAACCCCATTTTGTTGGGATGTATATGGGCAAGATGTTTGATGTATGGTTCCCTGAGAGGCAAAAAAGGTTATCAAGTCATTCTTAGTAAATTCCAGAGCATTATCAGAACGAAAGATTTTAATAGTAGTAGAGAAGAAATTTTTGACATAATAAAAGAAGTTCTTGACAACGATATTAATTTCTGAATGTTCTTTTAACAAGAATACCCAAGATAAGCGACTGTAGTCATCCACAAAAACAACAAAGTACTTATGACCACTAATGGTTTTGACCGGACAGGTCCTCAAATATCACAATGAATCAGGAAGAAAGGAGTAGTGCGATGAGGCTCAGTTCTAGCAAGAGAGGAAACTCTATGATGTTTTCCGAACTGACATGCTTCACACTCAAAAGGTTTTAGCGAAGACAGTTCAGGGAACATCATAGAGAGAGCTTTGGCAGAAGGATGTCCCAGACGAAGATGCCATAGAAGGGGATCTTCAGTGATGGAGGTAGCGCCATCAAAGTTGGAAGTAGTAGGGTTGTTGAGGTAATATAGGCCATTCCTCTCATGTCCCCCACCAAAAATCTGCCTCGTCCGGATGTCCTGAAAATAGCAACATAATTCATCAAAAATAACACGACAATGTAGCTCACGACATAGCTTCTGAACAGATAAAATACTGAGCGGGAAAGCAGGAGCACAATTCACATATGCCAGTCGAAGTTTGTTGGAGAATTCAATAGTTCCAACAGCAGTAATGGGAGAATGATCCCCATTGGCAATACGTACGCTCTTTATAGAGGTAGAGGGTTGAGATGAGGTGAGTAGACTTACATCTCCCGTTAGATGAGTGGACGCTCCAGAATCAATAATCCATGCATGTTTGGTAACAGAAACTGAGTTTGCTACTGTACCTGATGTAGTGGCAATGCTAGCAGTAGCAACAGATGCGGTCGTGTCTTTTGTTGAGGGAACAGAATCATTTAGAAGTTGTCGCAGCCGAGTATATTTAGAAGAAGTGAATGGAGTATGATGTCCATCTGTACTCTGAGTAGTTGTATCATTGTTCGTATCATGTGCTTCATCATCATAAGTGTTATGAGCACTAGGTTGCCTACCAAATGTTGCCCAACAACGTTCAGACGGATGATTCATGCGACCACAGTGTATGCATGCAGGATAACGATCAATAGAGGAGTTACAACCACGACCTCGTCCAAGGTCACGTCTGTGGCCACGACCTCGACCTCTAGGATAGGACTGCCGTCCTCTTTGCCTGGATGAATAGTGGGCAGTCGTCTCTGTGGAAGAATGAACTAGAGAATTTTGAACCGGAGCTTCCAGTTCTTGTAGGCGACCGAATATTGTTTCGATAGTAGGCAATTTATCTGCCATAAGAAATTGATCTTTTGCAATTTTGTACTTCAGGTGAAGTCCCGAGAGAAACCTGTAGACTTGCCACTCAGCACGTTCGCCTATTTATTTATCACAGCATGCAGGTTGAAAGATTAGAAGTTCCTCAAACAAGCTTGTAAGAGTCCGGTAGTATTCAGTTAGATTGGTCTCTTCTTGATCAGTAGACCAGATTCTTGTGTATATATCAGAGAGACGAGACTTGGTTGTTTTCTGGAAATATGTATGCTCCAGATTTTCCCATATGGCTTTTGCAGTATCTTTGTATAAGAGATTTGCAACAATATTTGGATCGACACTATTAGTCATCCAAGTAATTACCTGGCAATTGTCGACAAACCAGGCTTCATATTCTACATCAGTGATAGCTGCAGGAGTCTTTGTTAGGATGGCACTCTTTCTTTGGCCACCAATAAATATCTTGAAGGATCGAGACCATAGAACATAGTTTTCGGAGCCTTTCAACTTGATAGTTGTGCCTTGTACCATCATATGAGAAGGAGGATACATAGGCTTGGTCTCGATGGACGTCATGATAGCGTCTCTAGGTCAAGAAAAAGTGACCTAGATGCAGTTGTAGTTGATATGTACCTTAGTTGCACATCTTTGGAGAGTAGTGTAGGCTCTACGCCCTAAACCAAAGTTGAACAAGAGGTTTAGGGTAGCAGCGGTAGTCGCCTCGGGCGGTAGGAGCGTGGTAGCACGGGGTGCACAAAGGCGCACGAAATGACAGAGGAGGAAGAGGCGGGCGGTGGCGGAGGGATGCTAGGTCAAAACACCAGTCTAGGACCGTTGCTCTGATACCATGTAGAGAAAAGAAAAGAAGAATATTGTGTGTTTATTCTGTGAGGTCTAGGGGTCCTTATATAGGACTAAACCCTAAGGTGCTCAGACGAGAACTTACACAAATACCCCTGTGGGGTTACATAGGGAAACATTACATAAGGAAACAGTGATACATAGGGAAACAATGCATAAGGAAATAGAGGTTAAAGAAACAACAATATACGGAAATCTCTAACATATACGGTAATCTCTAATACCTACAATATACTCATCCTTTCACCTGGTTAAGTCAGACAAGTGGGGCGAACAACCACTCATGCAGACACCGTCGGGGAACCACTCAAAACCACACTTTCCATCGGTGAAGGTTCACGATGATGTAGGGCACGGGTCAGGGCATAAAATCCTACAAAGCGAGCATCACTGTTGTAAAAGTCGGCCGACTAGGCCGATTAGTCAGCCCAACTAGTAGAGTTGGTGGGGTAGCCGACTCGGCTAGGCCTAGTCGGCCATTAGTCGGTCAACCCGACTGATAGGACCGAGTAGTCGGCCTAGTCGGCCGATTATAAGGCTGATTTTTACATAGAGATTTTTTAATTTTTTGATTTTTTTAAAAGCAAACTTATTCTAATATGCTTAGTGTTATATTTAAAAGCAATTACTTCTTTTATTTCATTATGATAGTATAGAAAATGTACAAATCAATGTAAATATATAAGAATATGTGTATAAAAATTGATTTATATATTTAAAATAATTTAAAAATCAAAATCGACTAATGGCCGACTAAATCGGATTAGTCGCCCGACTGCCGATTAATCCTTAGTCAATGACCCCGCCGACCGAGTACCGACTACCGCTTTCTGAAATCTTGGCGAGCATATTAGTCTCAATCCCAAGCAGTTGGGAGAACTTATGGCTATCTCTGTTTTCTCCGAATACCAGAAATCGATACCAAAAGTCATAATCATTCCCCATCAACCTCAAATTAACGCACATTTCATATCATATCATCATGGGCTCTGGCAATTATCTAATATGTATCTATAGAGTCCAAACGTAGCCCTTTAAGTCATTCACCCTTTATCAGGGCACTGTATAACATTGTCGTTCTGTTGTCTAGGGTGTAGGCACTTGACCTCTCATGGTGTAATCATTTGGTCCTCTATGGATAGTTTGCGGTCTTGGCCCACATCGAGCCTCACACTATGACTCCAAGATACCAGGTACCTTAGGGTTGGGGTGCCTCTGTAGGCAATGCATTAAGGTACATGCATCCTAACTAAGTTCCCAACACTCCATGTGCTCCATTGATCCAATTTACTAATGTGGTAAGTCCGCGATCTTGACCCATGCCGGGTCTCACACTATGATGCTAAAGCATTTATCACCTTAAGGTTGGGGTGCCTCCATAGGCTTGCATTTGAAGTACATGCATCCTAGCTAAGTTCCCAACACTCTCACGATCTTTATATGTACTTATTTATATTTATCTTAGGTCTTATACTTCTAGGCTCATCTATCCTTTAATGGGCTTACTTCTATTCTCACTCAATGTCCCTGTAAACCTCATTCGGGTTCATATCCTCTTTGGGAATCCAACACCCATAAATCATTATAATCCACTAGCTTTATGCACATATTAACTGGGTTACTCCATTCACTATAACACATGCTTAATAGGCAACTCATAGAGGGATCATGACAAACTGTCAAATACTAGGTGCATAAGTATGTATTTCCCATTTTTCCATATGTTACTTCAAGGAAGATCACCGTGACATGATAATATCAACAACATGAAATAATCATACCCCGATCTAAGTAACTATATTAATAGAGATGAGGTGTCTACTATCGCTACCACGTACAAGGAACCACATCTGTGCACAAAATAAAGACATCGTGGGATAAGTCATCCATGTGTCTCAGAACAATCAGATCTCAAAAAACATGATATACACAGATCCAGGATGCCCCATGATTGTTCGAATGATGCTCAAAATGCACTCACTCGCCGAGACTCACTGTCTCAAGTTTTTATTCAATTTTGCTCACAATTGACACATTTCAGTCATTTATCAGCCCATAATAGGCAATCCAGACATTTATCATATATCATAATATCCTACGTGGGTGTACATCTTTTTAGAGTCAATTTCCATCATTTTAAGGTCCATTTAGTCTACAGTTTCTAGAATGATCAATCATCTAACTTTGATGATCGATCAGTACTGATGGATCGACAAAGAACTATGATCAATCATTTTGGTGCCAAATGATCGATCATCCAAATGACGTGATTGATTAGGCATGATTGATTCTAATTAGCATGATCGATTTTACCTAGGTAGACCCGAAATTAGCTCCGATGACATCCTGCAAAGCCTCTCCGACCGACAAAAGTTTTTACACCCCCATGCTCCTGCTAACACCCACATCACAAATATATTTTTATCTTTCACATGCGAGCAGTAGATCGGTGGGAAATCGTGAAAATACTAGGTGATATGATACAACTTTGGCGTAAATCTCACCCAAATCCATAACTAACACCGCCTACAGGTAGTATACCCCACCCACAACCCATGGTACGAACTGTGTGCGAATTGGACAACAAGAGGAGGATAAATTGTACCTATGGGAATCGTCTTCTGTAAATTTCTTTCGTCCAAAATGAGAGTTCCATGACATTTCGCGGAACACGGACGTGTCCGTGACGATCCTTGCGTCAAGCTCTTTGAGTTGATATACTTGGATCCTCGATCGGTGGCCGGAATTTCTCTATGGCAACGGAGCTCCAGTGAATGAGAGGACTCCGGTGAAGGCTTGGGCTGGTCTGGTTAGCCAAGTCTAATTGGCTCCCTTTATATAAGGTCAAGTCTAATTGGATCCAGATTTTGATACAGATCCAATAGCTGCAACCCCTTTGTATTTCACGCATAACTCTCACACACAAACTCCGATTTCGATGTTCTTGAGCTTCTTGGAAAGATCTCAACGAGTACTATAAGAACAAATTTGCCTGATTTGGATATTGTATCGGGAAAAAAATTTGAGTTTTAGTGGAATCAAATTTTAGAGGTCTTACAATCACTATTCCACACTCTAGTTCCTCATGCTGACTAGCAAGATCGATATGCATTGTCATCACCAACCATAGGGTATCCTCAGAGTTTGAAATAGTCCGATTCAATGTGTAAATGCTTTAGTTTTATGTTCGTTCAAGTTATGCATTACATGCTTAATATGAATTATTGAGAGTTGTGAATGGATGAGTCAATTGAGTAATTATATCTTGTGGGAGATATATAGTATAGAATCTCGTGTTTTGTCCCACATTATATACTATGAGAGAGTTGAGTGTGAGGGGGACCTATATATAGGGCCTTCTTTTTGAAAATACGGAGTGAGCACCTCTAATCGGTGCATGCACAATTAATATATGGTCTTCTACTACATGTTTCGGTGAGATGAATTAACGAGAAAGTACATCTATTATGTTACTTCTCCCTTGATGCAAGTTTTCTGTACATGACAAGAGTTATATCATAAAGCGAGAAATGAACATAAAGGATATCCAAGCAAAGGTGCTCATGAAAAATATGTTAAAATTTCATATGCTCGTTTATGTATATATGTGTTATAAAACGAAGAATGCGGAAGCGTAATATCAGAGATACATAATAGGAACAATAAGAACAACATGATTTTTATGTGGAACCCTACTCCCTAAAGAGTGGGATGAAACCACGGGAGAAAGCCTCAAAGGACTGATGTATTCATTGCACTTTCTCATTTATTACAATGGGTATGGGGCTTATTATATATCCCCCACCGACTCTCCAAGTCCCACAATTGGTAGATGTGGGACTGAACCACTGTATGTGGTAATTGGACCCTGGAGGGATCCAATTACCCATCTACGCCATAGTGACGCATATACTCCAACACTCCCCCTCAAGCTTGAGTATGCAATCCTCAGCTTGGATATATATATAAAGAATTCACTCAAACTCACAATACAAGATACTACGGACAATATCAACTCAATGCATATGCAACTGTCGGTTATTGTCAAGGACGTTGCTTCTCATGTCGTACAGGTGAGGAGGAACAAACGGGCCGGAGTGTGAGTCGAACTGGATCTCCTCGTCGGAGAACATGTGCTCTTTACTGCGCCTGCCAGAGTCACAGAAATTGAATGAGTCTCCTTATCGGAGTACTCTGGCTCACCTCATGTATAAGACTGAATCATGTGGACAACTGCTCCATCTCTGTAGGGCCAGACTGAAAAAGCCATGTAGACATCCTCGTCGGAGTCCACAGTTATTGGAGAATGGAGTCTGAAAGTCTCCTTGTCAGAGAACATGGTCTCTCCCATACTGGCTCAGAGAATGAGATCTCTACTCTAGAGTCCCTATGAAACCACATGTAGACCCTAGCCCACATGGGATATGGAATGAGATCTCTGCTCTAGAGTCCCTATGGATCATATGATAACTCTAAGACCAAAAACAAAGATGGGCACCACACAACTGCTGATCGCAAACTTGTGCGAATTAAACTAAAGACTCGAAATCAATCTGAATGTCGAGTTTGAATCTTAACTGTAGAGTCTGAAATCTGGTTGTCCTGGAATCTAGATATGAATCGGACATTTAACTCTACACAATGCTCCCCCTTGCTTCCATTCTTGTCGAAACACAATGACATCGATAAAGATGAGAGAAGGCAAGAAAATATGAAGAAACAAAAATTAATACGTTGTCTTAATATTTTTTTCTCGGCTTTTCTTCTTCCCTTTTTTAACATTTTTTCGTACGAATTCTTTTTTGTACGATCCCTTTTTCTACATCTATTTCCCATTTTTTATAGCCGACTCTCTCTTTTTTCCCTCATGTACGATTTTTTGTACGCACCTTTTCAAAGAAATTCTCAATTATTTTCTCTTTTTTCGAAACACGACTCAGAAATAGGACCCATTTTTTTTAAATACAGCCCAACTTGGGCCCAAAATACCTCTCCTTTTTTTCCAACTTACGTCCCAAACAATGCCCAAAAACACAACTCTCTTTTTTTTAATGTGGCGGCCCATACAAGGCCCAAAATATGCAAATCTCCCCTCCCCTCCCTCCAAAAATTATTTTTTATAACTCTTGGTTGTGGGTCTATTGGGCCGAATCCATGCCATAAAAATGTCAGAAAATATAACGCGAAAGCGTATCGGAGAAATAAAGATAAAAGAAATGAAGAACGCGGGATTTTACGTCGATCCCTACTCTCTGAGGAGCGGGATGAAACCACGGGAGAAGGCCTCAAAGGCCATAGGTTTCATTGAACTTTGGTTGCAGAAGTTGGCAGTCGGTACTCGGTCGGCAGGGTCACTGACTAAGGATTAATCGACAGTCGAGAGTAATCGGATTTAGTCGGGCATTAGTTGGTTTTGAATTTTTTAATTATTTTTAATATATAAATCAAATTTTAATATATATACTATCATTTATCTTCATAATTTTAGCAAATTTAATATTTTCAAGAGCTTAAGAAATTATAGTAAGAGAAGAAAAACTGAAGCAAGTTAAGATCAAAGATTCAAAATGTTTGGTACATAACACGAGCAAAATGTTCAAAAACACATACAACATGTCCAAAAAAATAATACAAGTGGAAAAGAAGACAAGTCAATCGACTCAATCCTCAATGCCATTATCCAAGTCCATCTCTTCTCCTTCTTCTTCTTCTTCGTCATCATCATCATCATCTTCTTCTTCTATATCATCAAGATGTAACTCCTCGTTCTCATTCATCGGTGTAGCATTGGAGCTTGAAGATGAAGCTCCCTTGCTACGGTTAACTCGCTAGCTCCTTCTCGGTTCCAAATTCTCTTCAGCAACACTAGCATGTGCTACAACACCCCATGTCAATCCGGAACCTGGAAAAACCTCCTCATCATGAGTATCGACACCTCCAGTCCATTCAACCATGTATGCACGATAATGAGATGAGAGAGGATCTTTTTCTTTCTCAACTCGATGTTCCTGCAGGTTTGAAATGAAACGAATATACACATGATCATTCAGCTTCTTCATCTCCAATATGTTCCTCTTCTTGGTATGGATCTGAACATCAAAATACAAATTATAAATTTATATCAATTACTACGTTATAGCTTACTATTAGTAATCAAATTTGGTGGGTGGAATGGGGTCATTACCGAGTCAATTGTACTCTAGTTACGCTCACATCCGGAGGATGAAGACGTCAAGCTCAAGATCTTGATGGCCATGGCTTTCAAATGAGGCGTGTCACCTCCATGATTATACCACCAATTAGCTATTTTAATAGAGAATTCGTGAATATAGTTATAATAAAAAAGGCTTGCCAAAGAGAGAAATGTCCAGCATGAAATACCTTGATCATAATTGTTGTCATTTGTCATCCTCTGTCTCACAGCTAAAGGCTTGCCAAAATCACCGCGACCAAGTCTGTATCCTGGAAGCTCGTCTTTGGTAATTGCATCTTGTACATCCAAATCTGGGTAAAATCTTTCCATGCACTCCTTAAACCCTCTCCTCACCACAACATCCGGATCACCATGAGACTCGGTGTAGAAGAAAAATGGGTTCAAGTAATAAGCCGCTAGATGCAATGGAGTATCGAGCCTCCCTTTGGTCTTGGAGGTAAAAACATCCACAAAAAAATTGTAAGATGACTCCACGCCATTGAGTGATGCAATTATCTCCCATTTGGTATCTTCAAGCCCTCCGTACACAAAGCCCATAGATGGACGTCGATCTGCGTCAACAACACGCAATAAACAAACCAATGGAGTGAAAACTCGGACGGTGTGTGCGGTGTGGTTCCAAAATGTAAGGCTGAATACAATAGAACTCGCTGCTTCTCCCTTCTTCGTCTTGTACCATTTGCAGTTCCTCCACTCTTCTAAGGAAAACATCAATCTAAGCTTGTCTTTCTCTCATTCAGGCTCTCAAGAGTGAGAAAAGTGGTTGCAAATCTTGTTTGGCCAGGCCTTGCAATGTCTCTCTTGTTGGTGAACTTGCGCATCAAGCATAGAGTTTTGGTGTGAGAGTATATAAACACCGTAAGCTTCTTTGCCTTTGTGATTGCACTCCTCACCTTCATCTTTTTGCTTATCTCCTGATTCTCCTCCAAAGCAAGATCAAGGGAGTGTGCAACGCATGGAGTCCACCAAATCCGTGGATATTTGGTGAGCAGCAATCTCCCCGCTGCTACATTGGCAGATGCATTATCCACCACAATCTGAACCACATTATCTATGCCCACTTCATTAAGACACTCATCCACCAGCCTGAAGATGAATCCGTAGTGTGGGCCTCATTTGAGGCATCTATGGACTTCAAAAATGAAGTCCCCAAGGTGCAATTAACACAAAAATTGATGATACTCCTTCCACGCATGTCTGTCCACACATCAGTCATCAAAGAGCATCCTGTCGACTTCCACGTATCACGATGACATTGCAAGTTATCGTGCATTTTCTTCACCGCATTCTTCAGAATTGGACCACTAAGCTCATACCTCGTGGGAGTCTTTAATCTAGGCCCATACTTCCCAGTCGCCTCCACCATCTGCATGAAGGGCTTCATCGTCAGTGCATTAATAAGAATCACCGATGTATATGCCCAGTTGGCTATATACGGGGTGACCCTATCACGATGCTCATTGGAGAATGCATCTTTTATGGTCGTCGGACGTGATGATCCTTCCAATACGACATTCTGCTCCAATGAGTCGGATACTCGTGATCTCTTCGCCAAACCTGCATCTCCAGTGATATCAACATCCTCTCTCAGCTCCTGAACATCAGCGGCTTTCTGGCTCTTCTTCCTTGCAACGTCATCAAGATATGCGATCATCTTCTTCTTCGTATCTTCATCCACCTTGGGACATGCATCCACGTTGCCTCTACGGTGTGCTAGATGTTGCTTGAACCTGTACACACCTCCCTTGGCAACCTTCTTGCATAATCTGCAAGTAACTGTATTCGGATCTGTACGGTTCGAAAGATAACTATATTGCCATGCATGATCAGTTGATCCTGGCGGCACGTAAAAAGACGAGTCGCTACCAGAAGCGACGTTCGCAGGAGATGTATCCATCTACATAGTCACAAACTCACAAATTACTAATCATAAAAAACAAGTATTTAAATTAACAACAAGTATCTAAATTAACTAACCATTTGGAATAACAAATAAAATCAACCTAAGAAAAAATAAAAAAAGATGAAAACCTAACCTAACATTGTTATTGGCTAACAAGTAACAATAACATATACATATTAACATCTAAGTTCAACATCATCAACCTAAGCAAATCTAAGCAACAACATGTCAACTTCTAAGATCATCCTAAGCAAAAAAAATTGAAGAAAACCTAACCTAACATTATTATTTAATATTTGCTAACAATAACACATTAACATTTAAGTTCAACATTATCAACCTACGAAAAAGTAGAAGAGAAAACAAAATATAAGCCAAAACAAAAAAGCTGACCTACAGGTGCGGGCGGCGAGGTGCGGGAGGCGTGGGGGCGGCGAGGCGCTGGAGGCGTGGGGCTGGCGAGGCGTTGGAGCTTGGAGGCGGCGAGACTTGAAGGCGGCACCGGCGAGCCTCGACTCAGCGGCGTGGGGTTGGGGTGTTAGGGTTTCGAGAGAGGGGTCGGGGGGTCGAGGGTATCGGGGTTTCGAGACTGGAGGGTTACTGTCTAACAGTAACCCTCAAGTCACTACGCAATAACCTTTAATCGGATCTGATCGCGGATCCTATATGCAGATATCAGCCGACTATACGCCCACCTATACCGACTATACGCCCGCCTAGTCGGGCTCGAGCGACTATAGGCCGACTTGGCCTTTTCAAGTCGGGCACCCCCCGAGTCGCATAGTCGGGCCGACTAGTCAGCCTAGTCGGCCGACTTTTGCAACAGTGGAACTTTCTCATTTGATACATGAGGTCTGGGCTTCTTATATAGACTCGCAGAGCCTCCAAGTTCCACCACTGGTAGATATGGAACTAAACTCTTAGATGTGGTAAACGGATCTTGAAAAGATCCCTTTACCCATCTTACATGATAAATGACGCATACTCTAACACTCCCCCTCAAGATGGAGCATGCAATACTCAGCTTGGACAAACAGAAAGAAATCTCTCAAACTCACAATGCAAAACACTATTGACAATATCAACTCAATGTGCACAACTGTCGGCTGCTGGCGAGGACCTTGCATCTCATGCCGTGCATGTGAGGAGTACAAATGGGCTGGAGTGTGAGTCAAACTGAATCTCCTTGTCGGAGAGCATATGCTCTGTACTGCGCCTGTCAGAGTCACTGCAATTGGAAATGAGTCTCTACTTGGAGAACTCTGGCCTGCCACATCATGTGGACAAATGCTCCATCTCTGAAAGGACCGAATTGAAAAAGCCATGGAGACATCCTCATCAGAGTCCACGGTCGTTGGAGAACGGAGTCTGGAAAATCTCCTCATCGAAGAACTGGGTCTCTCCCATACTGGCTCAGAGAATGGGATCTCTACTCTAGAGTCCCTATGAAACCACATTAAAAGCCTAGCCCACATGGCATAAGGAATGTGATCTCTACTCTGGAGTCCCTATGGAACACATGAAAACTCTGAGTTGACCAGAAAGTTGGGGACCTCACAACTGATCACAAACATGTGCGAATCAACCTGAAGACTCGGAATCTGATCGTCGAGTCTAAACATCTGCAGAGTATGAGCAACTGGTTGGTCTGGAATCTGGAATCTGGAGTAGATCTGTGACTCTACACAATACTTCCCATTTCTCCCATTCTTGTCAGAAAATAATGACATCGACAAAGTTGGGAGAAGACATGAAAAATGGGGAGACAACATCACATAAGCCAATAATATTTTTTCGGCTTTCTTAAATTTTTTATCATTTGCTCGGCTATTCCCTTTTTTTTATAGTTGTCTCCTTTTTTTTCAAATAAGCCGTACATATTTTTTGGCCTTTTACTTTTTCAATTACGTACGCTTTTTTTGTACGCATCTTTTTCAAAAGATTTTTTTGCAACATGGCCGGTCTTGGGCCCAAAGATAAGCACCACCTTTTTTCTCGCAGTCCACTCCCCTTTTTTATACTCGCAACCCACTTGAGCGCTTTCCTCCCTCTCCCTTGTGCTTTCTTTCCTTTTTACCATTTTCGGCCCACTTAGGCAAGGGAGCAGGAAACCAATTTCTTTAAATGGACATCGGGCCCCCTGGGTTCCCATCGTGGGAACCCTCTCACGAAAGACACGCCACTCGGAGATGCGGCTGCATGAGCCGTCGCTAGAAGAAGGATGGAGCATGTTCTGCATATCTGGAGGCATTGATGCCGAAACTTAGGGTTTTAAGAAACAAACCCTAGGATTCTTCTTGATCACGAACATGAACTTGAATAGAACAATAAATCTTCAAACTAATCTTCAAGAACTTAACTTGGGTTTCAATATAAACCCTAGAACCGAATCTCAAACCTTGAATAAAACAAAGAACTTAAAAACCTAGATAATCGAACCCACTCTGATACCATGCTAGAAAATATAATGCGGAAGCGTATAAGAGAAATAAAGATAAAAGAAATGAAGAACGCGAGATTTTACATGGAACCCTACCACCTAAAGAGCGAGATGAAACCACGGGAGAAGGCCTCAAAGAGCCATATGTTTCATTGAACTTTCTCATCTGATACAAAAGGTCTAAGGCTTCTTATATAACATCCACAGATCCTCCAAGTCCCTCCACTGGTAGATGTGAGACTAAACTCTTGGATGTGGTAAATGGATCTTGGAAGGATCCATTTACTCATCTTACATGATATAGGGTTCCATCGAGGAACCCCACTTCACGACACGAGGAACTCGTGCGTCGCTGCCCCTCGAAGCTTGAGGATGAGATGTTGCGCGCAAGGAGTATGAACCGCCTGGAGTTGTAGGCTCTCCGCCTGAAACTCGCATCACCTGCACGCGGAGCTGAAGCCTCTCTTGTGGGTTGACACCAGAAGGGTGGAGTTCTACAGGCGACGCCGCCTGTAGATGGCACAAGTCGTGCTGGAGGTCGGATTCGTCTGGAGCAAAGGCTGCACCTATTGTAGGATTTCTCGCTTCCTGAAGCATGGAGGCCTCGAGGTGCAGCTGGAATGCATGGAGCTCACCGCCAATGAACTCACAGAGGAAAAAGATTCACAGTGCCATTGCCTGGAGGTGTCTCGGATAAGGGGTGACATCCCTTGGGCTTGTGGGCAGCGCCGCCAGAAAAGGGGGGGCTTCTACGATGGTACTTCGCCCCTCGGATTCGATCCAGCGATGAGGTCTTGGAGAGGAGCCGCCTGAATGATGAGTGGCATCGCCATCGCCTGTATGCTTGGAGATGTTGTGGCACTTGAGACATCTGGAAGTTGTGATCCACATCGCGCGGGGCCAAGATGATTAGGGTTCCATCAGGAATCTTAGAATTGATCTTGAATATTGCCGATCAGGCTGGTGTTAGCGGTTCTGATCTTCATATTTTTTTGAAACAACTCTCGAACATATGAACAAGAATCGAACCCGCTTCGATAATAAAACCATACAAAATTAGGGTTTTTGAAACCCCAAAGATCTTTTCAAACAACTCATGAAATAATAATGATTTTCAAGAACAAATCACCAAAATCGAATCTCTTACAAATGAAGAAAATAACTCTTCAAAAATCGAATCCGCTTTGGTACCATGTTATAAAACGAAGAATCTAGAAGTGTAATATCAGAGATACATAGTAAGAACAATAAGAACACCGAGATTTTTACGTGTAACCCTACTCCCTAAGAAGCGGGATGAAATCACATCAGAATGCCTCGAAGGGATGATGTTTGCACTTTCTCATCTGTTACAATGCGTCTGGGGCTTCTCATATAGCCCTCACTGACTCTCTAAGTCCCACAACTGGTAGATGTGGGACTAAACCACTGGGTGTGGTAGTTGGACCCTGGAGGGATCCAGTTACCCATCTACACAAGAGTGACACATGTACTCCAACAATATGTATGTTCATTGTTTGTACATGGGTGTGTAAATGTGATAACCTAATTTCGGGTCATCGAATACTGCCATTTATTGGATCTGGTTACTCAGTAATAACTTTATTCAATTATAATTGTTAATATTAGAAACAACTCATAATAGGTATTGCTACGAGGAGAGCATTCGACACATTCTAATTCACAAGATAAAGTTGTATATAGTAATTCACAAATTTGTCCCCAATGTATTCCTTTACATGTATATTAAGTTGAATACTAAGTTAAATACTACCTGCCTAGGACTAGGGGCTGGATAGCTGCATACCTTGTGATGGCTCACCAATGCTTGTTGAATTTTCATGAACATAGGATATGATTGAGCTAGTGCCAATAACGAAGAAAAAAATAGTAAACAAGTGCATGTAAATATATTAAAGTTATTCTTTTATTTCTAAGTGAAAAGGGTTCTTTATGTTGTCCTTTTCATTCATTTACCCTTTATTTGGTTCTATACATTTCGATCCACTCTTGGACTAGTCTATGCTATAATATCTCCTCACCTTTCAAGGACTCCAAAGTTGGGGACACTTTAGGATTGGGTTTTGCATTAAGCTTTGCTTATGCCATCACAAGTCGCCTCAATCAATCTTCCAATGCTAACCTAATACTCATTATTTATCTTTTTTTGGCGTCTCTTTAAACTCTTAGCCTGTATGTAAGGGACACCCAACACCCTCAAGGAATCAGTTGCTTAAATCTACATGCTTATAAGCACTTAATTTTCTTTTACATAGGCTGGCACGACAACATCTTTCGTTAGGCAATCTGTCTGGTGACAACCGAGTTCCATGTATTGCAATTAATTTTTTTCAATTTTCTTTTAATTTTAAGTCTAGTGTTTACCATATAGGTTTGTCCTACTATACGAATTTTTTCTGAAAATCCTATATGTTGCATACCCAATTTATGGTGTCTACTCTAAGTCATCCTTATCGTACGAGCTGAAAACAACAAATTTCATTGGATCCGGTTAAAACCATGTCAATTTTAATATAATTTATATACTAAACACATAATGCATTACAACGTGATTCTGTGTATCGATCTTTAACTTGGTTTGCAGATATGTTACTGAAGATATATATATACATACAGACACATATACACATGTACTTAGTCACTTATGTTTAGTTTAAACCACTTATGTTTAGTTTAAACTAACTTCCCATAATCAAAAACTTATTTTATTTCGGACTAAAATCTAACCTTCAGAAAAACTTGCATGAATCACATTAATTATATATATACCATTACACCAATTCAAAATTTAGCAAATACTTTGATACAAAAATAAATCTATCAACAAAAAATTCTCATAATAGGCATGTGAGTGTTCTTAATAACAAAGAATATAAATAATCAAGAATCTAATGTGATTGAACTTTAAAACGTAACATTGGAAGGATTTTATTACTTAGCGTATCGATCTTCATGCGAGCTCCAATCTACTTTGACTTATACTGTTTGGATGATTAACAACTCTCAAAATGATCGAAAACCATTTGCGAATCAAGGATGCGAAGTACACACGAAGAGTACATAAAAAATGTTAAGGAACTCCGAGGAACACAGAATACAAAGAAAGTGAATTCTCTAAGCAAATAGCCTTTTGTAACAAGTGATATTATAAAGGAAATGCTGTTAGAGTCAAGGGTTATTTCAAAGAAAATTTCGATAGAGATTCCTCTTATAAAAGTGATATTTTTTTAAAAAAAACTTTACATAATTTTAGGAAATAAAAATGAAAAGAATTAAATGATGAAGAATGGGTATGCCTTGTATCGTGAGTAGGTGGATCATGTGAAGGATCAAATGTTCACTGATGGCCTAGCCGTCTGCATCCACTTGGACTTTACTCAGTTTTCTACATTACAAACTAACACTAATATTGTCGAATAGTGAGGAATCAATATGCCTCATATCATGGGTATGTGAATCATGTGAAGGGTCACATATTTACTGATAGCTTAGTCGTCTCACCCATGTAGGGTTATATTCATGTTTTTTCATCACATGCTAAAAATAATATATTAAAGAAAGGAACTTAAAAAAATATCTCAAGTGAGATCTAGATATCTTCTTATCGCGACCAGCTAATAGCAGCTCGCACCTTACTCTTCCTCCATTTCTCTAAAGCGCTTTGTTTGAGCTTCTTCATTGCCTTGCCTACATGGGTATAGGGGGTGCATTATGGAATGGATGGGTAAGAATGAGGTAAAACTGGGTGTATTTGCATTTTTTACTTTATTAAGTAAAGTTCCTATGGAGGAAAGCTTTGTGTATATTCTCCCTCTCAACCTTAGACCTATGGGGGAGGGATATGGAATGGATGTATGAGAATGAAGGGGTAGGTATGGTATTTATAGATGTCCACCTTGCATGCATGGCATCCCACTCATCATACTATCATCGGGACGGGGGAATCACTAACCCCCTGCTGTGCAGTATGATGACATGACATACCACTTATAAATCATGTTATCGTGAAAATCATAGGCTATGCATCTCATGGTTTTGCCCATGTCAATCATGTGGCCCATGATTTTGCTAACAACTCTTAATTAGCACTAATAATCATTTATTAATGCTAAATCATTCTTAATCATGATTAGTCTACGCTAATAAAGATTATATTTTCTAGTTATGATTAATAAATTTAATCATCATTAAACTCTCAATAATGATTAATTAATGTTAATGTTAGGAGCTAAGGATTCATGACGACCATAACTAATGTCAATCTTCCTTCAAAGATTAATAACAATGTAACAACTTCCAATTAATATGAAATAAGTTCTGGTGCTTCTCCAGGACCTCCCGCGACCTCCGAGGCTGCCGACGGTTCTAGGCGGTTGGACCTCGCAGTCGTCTGGGTTCAGCGGCGGTTCGGGTGGTGGCGCCCCTCGTCCTGGTGGTGCTTCGGTTTCTCGTCCGGAAGAGGAAGGTTCGCCTGGCGTTTCACCTTCCGAGGCAGTTGAGTTTGGTGAGGGTTACGATGGCGCTTCGTCCTCCGCGGTGGAATGTGGAAGGTCGCCACGTGGGACGGCCTCTGGGTTTCAAGGAGGCATTTTGGGATCTTCGTCTTTTGCCGATGTGGCTATCGCGGTTCCTTTGGGACCCACAGATGGGGGCGCCTTTCCCCATCCCTGTATGGAGGGCGGCACCCCTCTAGGTCCCACGTGTGGGGGCGCATCTTCAATTGCCTATTTGTTGAGCGACGTTCCGCTGGGCCCCACAAGGGGGGCCGTTCCATCTCACCTGCGTCTGGCGGGTGGCTTTCTTCTGGGCCCCACTGGGAGCCTTTTTCAAGACGGCTTTTGGAGGGCTTCTCTTTGGAAGGGCCGTCCGGACATTTGGCCTGCTCTGGGCCCCTCTCTACCCTTTTCTTCAGGGGCACCCATTCCGGGTCCCTCCATTTCAGCGACTGGCTTCGTGGGGGTGGGGGGTATGCGCCTCCCTCTCCATCACCCCTCTTTCTGCCTGGAGGTGCCTTCCTCTGCTCTGTTCTCTCTCGACCGGGCCCTCACCTAGCGGGCGCTGGCGGTGGGACGTCGGGTTTTTTGATGGCTAGGGCTGCTGGTGATGATGCAGCCGTCGCGGGTGGTGATGCGGCTGTGGGCGCTGACGTTGGTGCGGCAGGGGGTACCCGTGACGGTGTGGTAGAGTTGTCGGCCACGGGTGCTGGTGATGTTGCGGCGCAGGTGCCGGTCGAGGGTGCTGGCGTTGGTGCGACCAACGCCTCTTGTAGCAGAAGGGGGGAGGGTCGAGTGGGGAAGAGGTACCGTAGGAGGAGCCGCTCTCGGACGGGGTCTGCGGCCCCGGTATCCGTGTTGAAGTGCGAGGTGGCAAAGGCGGCAGGGGTGATTGATCTAGGGTTGGGGGCATCGGCTGGTTCCAAATGAAGATCCTCTCATGGAACGTTAGGGGCCTGGCGGACCCGGATAAGAGGAGAGCATTGGGGGTAAGGTTTCTGGAGTGGGGATGCGATGTGATTCTCTTGCAGGAGACTAAACTGTCCGCAGTTTCTGGCTTGAACTGACGCTCTTTCGGAAGGGCTCTTTAACTGAATTCGACGTTCTCGGGGCCATCGGCTCCGCGGGGGTGTGTTTGCTCACGGGGGTGACGTTGGCTATCTCCTGCGTCTACGGCCCTTACATGAGCTCTGAGAGGGAGCGGCTATGGGCGGGCCTGCGCAGCGCAAGGGAGGCTTTCCCGGATGTCCTCTGGTTGGTTGGTGGGGACTTCAACGTCACCATGCTTTCATCGGACCGCCCGAGGCAGCAGGGCGGTCAAGACCCCGGCTCTGACACTTTCGTTGAGGTGGTGCACTCGCTGGAGCTGGAGGTCTTGGACGCGTCAGGAACCACGTACACTTAGCGTAACGCGAACTCGAGGTCGCGCATCGATCGGTTCCTGGCGTCGTCCGAGCTGCTGGAGCTCTTCCCGCTTTCTTTCGTCTCGGCCAAACCCTGCACCTGGTCCGACCACACGCCTATCCTGTGGGACTCTGGGGATCCTGCACAAGTTCGCGAATTCTTCTGCTATGAGAAGGTGTGGCTGCTCGAGGATGGGTTCATGGATTTGGTGACGTCTCATTAGGCTTCTATCTCGGTGGAGGGCACGACCACGGCGCGACTCGTGCAAAAGTTGGACTCCTTGAGATCCAGGCTTTGCATTTTCAAGAGGGAGTCCAGGGAGGCTCGTCGTGCGGTGAGGGCGGCGGTTGAGGAGGTAGTGACTGTTCTGGACGCGTTAGAAGATGAACGACCCCTTCTTGGGGACGAGCTCAAGGAGCGGTCTGATGCTCAGAGGCAGATCTGCGAGGAGGACAGGAAAAGGGCAATTGAGTGGAGGCAGCGATCCAAACATAAGTGGCTCAAGGAGGGTGACGCTAACACGACTTTTTTCCATCGTGTGGCCAGCGGACGGCGGAGGGAGAACGTCATTAGATCGATGGTCATTGATGGGGAGGTTGTGGAGGGGAACAGGGCCCTCGGAAAGGCGATTGCGGATTACTTTTTTAAGCTCTCTGTAAGGGAGTCTGACAGGCGCTGGAGGTGGTCGGGTTTGGGGTTGGAGCGCCTTTCCGACGCGCATGCTGGTAGTTTGACACTCTATCACGATGGAGGAGCTGAAGGCGATGGTCTGGAATCTCAACAGCGACGGCACTCCGAGCCCGGATGGATTCCCGGTATCCTTCTACAAGGACTTCTGGGAATTGGTTGGCAGAGATGTGCTTGAAGTGGCGGTGGAGTGCTGCCATGGTAATGCAGGCTTTGAGAGGTTCAACAAGGCGCTTATTATTCTTCTACCAAGGAGGCCTGGCACAGGGATGATCGAGGAGTACCGGCCAATTGCGATCTCCAATGCTTCTTACCTTATTGTCGCCCAAGTTTTCGCGACTAGACTGAGCAGGATCCTGGAGCACATCATTGCCCTGACTCAGACGGCTTTCGTTCCTGGGTGACAGATCGCGGACAGCCTGGTCTTGGCTTCTAAAATTGTGTCTGACTGGAAGCAGGCAGGCACTCAGGCCCTCTTCTGGATGGTGGACTTCTCCAAGGCCTTCGATATGCTGGACTGACGCTTCCTCTGGACAGCGCTGCATAGGAGGGGCTTCCCTGATATCTGGATTTCCTGGATGAAGCGCTGCGTGACTACGGCCTTCATGTCCGTCCTCGTGAATGGGAAGCCAGAGGGCGGTTTCTTCTAGCCACAGAGGGGGGTGAGGCAGGGGTGCCATCTTGCCCCCCTTACTCTTCATCATCGTGGCGGACGTCCTGGCTCATATGGTGGAGGGAGTTCTTCCGGCGGGGCTTACACGGGTCTACTCGAGGGATGACCTTACGGTCTCGCTGCTGCAGTACGCTGACGACACCATTTTTTTCATTGAGGGGGGCCTTAAGGAGGGGCCAAAGGGATGACGACCATTTTGGAGCTTTTCAGCGATATATCCGGGTTGGTGCATAATAGCTGTAAATCCAAGTTGGTTTCCTTTTGCATGGATGGGGAGTTGGTGAATCTCTGCGGATCCGCGTTGAGCACTGATTGCTCTGATTTCCCCATTCACTACCTTGGCCTGCCTCTGAACACGGGGAGATCAAAGATGACAGATTGGCTTCCTTTGGTCGAGAAGGTACAGGGACGGCTCGCAGGTTGGAAGGCGTCGGTCCTGTCCAGAGGGGGCCGCCTGGTTCTCTTGATGGCGGTGCTTTCCGCCATGCCGGTGTACTACTCCTCCACGAGGCTCATGCCTGGGGGCATTAGGAGGAGGCTGGAGGGTCTGATGCGGAGGTTTCTTTGGGGTAGGAACGAGAAGGGGCTAGGGATGAACCTGGTGAGCTGGGACGACATTACCTTGAGGAAGTGTGATGGGGGGCTGGGGATCCATCACCTTCGGGAGCTGAATGAGGCCTTATTACTGAAGTGGGTGGCCAGGATTTGGGGTAGCGAGGAGGACCTCACCTGCTGCCTCCTTAGGCGGATCTACGACGTCGGGGTTGAGCCGCCCGAGGGATTTCAATGCTTACCACGGGCGAGAGAAAGCCCTCCCCTTTCTGGAGGGCCTTCCACTCTCTCTCCGCCAACTTCAGGTCACTGTTTCGGCCCATCCTGGTGGTTGGGCACCTCTTTGACTTCTGGAAGGATGATTGGACGGACGGGGGAGCTCTCTCTTAGTGCTTCCCTCGTCTCTTTGCTCTCGCTGCGGACCGAGAAGCTTTGGTGGCCTCTTGCTGGGTGGACGGGAACTGGATGCCGTCTTTTCGTTCGAGCTTCTCCAACCAGCGCCTTCACGAATTCCTTCTGCTGCTCGACGCACTCCGGGAGGTGGCGGGGCCATCCTTGGGTCGTGACCACTGGGCGTGGCGAGGCGGCTCCTTCTCGGTGCGGAGGGCTTACTCGGCGATCTGCAGACCCCCCTCCCCTTCGGCGGAGCTCTTGAGGGATTGCGCTTTCTTCTGGGGGCTGGGCCTACTGGCGAGGATTGCTTTCTTTTTTTGGCTGTTCAGGAGGGGGAGGCCAATGACACGGGACCGATGTGCTAGACTACTCGGGTTCGTCTCTAACAGATGCTTGCTCTGTGAGGGGGGGATCGAGACCCCGGATCACCTTTTTCTCGTGCCCGTCCGTGTTACCTCTTTAGGATGAGCCGTGTGTTTGGGGTGGGTTGGCAGGGCGAGGGTCGACGAATTCTGCAGTGTGCTATTCAAGGCCATGCATCGTCCGAGGGGGGAGCTGCTGCGGCCTCTGGCTTTGGTGTGGTCTATTTGGCTGGCTAGGAATGAGCTGTTGTGTAACATCCGGTTTCCAATCAAACCCGAAGTCGTCCGATTTTGGGTCTAATGAACCCAAAAACGTTATCAGTCAATACTAAACAACTTAAAACGATCAATTAATCGTGAATCAAAAGTTGTTCGGGAGAAATCGACCAAAAATCGGTCAATCCGTAACGCGCGCCGTGAAAAGCCGCGACGCAAATTCGGAAACCGCGAAACAAGCCGAGACCGTCATTAGATCCGATTCGATGATACAAGACCAACGGAATCGACCGTTCGTCAATCGGAGGTCATATGATATTTTAAATTACAAAAATTTATTCTTAGACAAAAGCCGTATCCGAAAATTTCGGGTATTCAAAACCCGACCGAAAGTATATGAATATTATACTCATTGTGATCGTCATTCAGAGACGATCGAAACGAGCTATTATACACCAAAATCCGACACTCGAGGTGCGTATTCGATCAACTTCGGTTTTCTAAATATAAAAGGGTTATTGAAAAAAAAAATTATTTAAATTTCTGCTGTTATAGCAGACAGACAGTCATTCAACAGGTGGCTCAAATAGCCTCTTCCACTTGGATTTCTTTTAATCCACTTGTCAACCAAGGGCTTACCTCCCTTGGTTATATAAACCTCAATCCCCTCTCCCTTATTCTCTCGATTGTCTTTGCAAACCCAATGTATGAGCCTATTTCTCTCAACCTCTCAGCCGTAAGGCCTCTCTCTCTCCATTATTTCTTGCTGGAACATGGAGCTATAGCCCTTCCTCCATTTTCTCCAGCTGAAGAAGCCGACTCATCCACATTTGTTGCAGTTTCAGCCTATGTGTCGACCAAGGCAGCCCAACAAACTGCAGTCCAGCAGCTCTAAAAGTTGTTGCAGGCTGCTCCACCTTCCCTGTTGAAGTTGAGAGCTTCTTCCAAGCAGCTAGGGTTGCTCTTCAAGCAGCCCTCTTGCAGCCATTTGCTGCATGCATGATACTTCTCCAAATTTTGGAGCCAATTCAATGTACAACCTTTTTCCTCCGAAATCCAAGATCCAATGGTAAGTTAACCTCCTCATTCCTCTATTTATATAAACCCCAAATTCCTCCCTCTATTCCCTTTAAATTCTTTCCAACCCCAGCCGTAAGAAGCCCTTTTCAGTCTCTCTCTCCTCTAGATATTTGGCTGAAGCTTCTCTCCATGGTTGAAGCAAAAATTGCTCAATGCAGCTAGGATCTAGAGATAAACAACAGCTCAAAGCTACTGCTTTTCTTGAAGTTTCTCCAAAGCAAAATCCTGCAGCTGATCTTGGAGATGTTGCATGTCTTGCTGCATGCAAGATCAAACCTAAAAGAGGTACAATCTAACCCACCTTTTGCTGCAATTCATGTTCCCAAAACAAAAAAAAAATCCAAATTCTAAACCCTTTATATAGCTACATTTTTCATACTTTGGAGGTTGGGGTGCATGGGTTTTACTGCACAAATTTTTGGATTTAGGAATTCAACTTGTGATCTGAAATGGAATATTACAAAGCATCTTAATCTATTTATCGGCTCTGGTTCTACGTTAAATCCTGCAGTATTTAGCCCAGATCTCTTTCAACATTGTGTCAATTCTCATGCATATCACCTGAATGTTTTGGAGTCAACATGTTCTGAGCATACGACTCAATAACTCATGGTTCTGATGCCCATTTTATTTTGTTCTACGACCATCTACATATTCCAACTTGTTGCTTATTAACTTGGTCATGGGATTCTTATTGTCATAGTTTCCCCGGATTTTTGTATTTGGTTAAGCTTACTTACACTTCAAATTCATGAATGAATAAATATAACTCCAACTTCTTGATTTAACTCCTATATGGATAATTATTTGCAAATACATGTCATAATTTAGACCATATCTTATGTGTATGGTTGGTTGTAATTTTTATTCTTCTAAGTACATTATGTGTTCTGAAAATATATATTCACAATCATTTTTTTTAAGTGAATATATTTTCTATTACATATACCCAAGCTTCTTTTGTTAGTATTTCATACTGTCTATATGATCTATAAGTGAACACGCATCATTCTGATGACTTAAACTTTTTATTCATATATTTCTCAACTGCTTGTGCTTCAACGTTGTGTACATGTACAAGTGTTGTAATATGTATTGTCTAATGGATATATATGTACTCATACTTATAAACAAATCAATATTGTCATTTAATCCAGGTTATCCATATGTGCAATTATAACTGTCCTTTACATGTTGCAGTATATCATGAGTATTTTGACTTGAATATCAATGCATGCATACACTCCTTTAGTCGAGCTTTAGTACTCTACATATCTTTTTGTGTATTCAGACACCTTCTTCAAGCTGTAAATTTTTCTATGATCATTCTCCTACAACAAAACTGCTATCATCACCGATATGTCCTACCTTGGTGCACTTACATCTAAATTCCTATGAATACGGTATATCTCATGAGTTCTCTAGCATTCATTTGAAATAATCTTTAACCACGTAGACCTCAGTAGGAATCAACTTATTATAGATGCGAATACATGTGCTTTATATTATAATGATAAAGTAGCTAGATTGTGAAGTTAGTACTTATTCAAACCAATTTTATACATTCTGATCTTAGAGCTTAAAGATTTAAAAGTTGAAACTTTTAGCATGCAAGTTAACTACGGCAATAATATTTACTTAGACTATATAGATTAGTCCAAGATAAATTATAAGCTTTTGATCTCGGGATGAAATATCGAGAATTGCTATTTACATACAAGTAACTTTCAAAATCCAGTTCAATAAGCAGGCCGCCAAATTATGTGATAATCTATTATCAAAGATCGGAAATTTTCATGATCAATCATTTAGATATGAATCACTAATTATGGATCACTATTCAATCAGATTGTTGATAAGATGTGTAGATCTGTAAAGTTAACCAAATCAGAGACCGAGAGGAAGTGTGGAATCAAGTCAGTGATGGTAAGTCAGTAATAACTGATAATTATGAGTGCCAGTCATGGTGACCTTTACACCTGACTGTGCGAGGGGGCGGTGACCCTCAGCTGGGCGGGAGATAGGAAGCCCAGTCAGGGCAGCGGCCGCTTCGTGCGCGGGTCTAGGATCCCAGTCTTTTTCTCGGTTTTCTCGCGAGCGCTCGCAGTTTTTACGCCTCTCTGGGATCCACAGGTTTCTTTTAAAGACCGGTTCCGCTGACCCTTGTTCGTTAGGGTGCCTAGGCAGGAGGACCCTTGGTTTTAGTTTTTCGAGCTCGTGAGCCCGTACGGTCGGGCCGGTTTTTCTTTTAGAGCGACTTTTCTAGAGAGTCTCTCTCACCCGTCTCAGTGGCGTAGTTTTGGAGTAGACCTATCCCTCTATTGGACCGCCTTCCAATTAGAGGGCGAGACGGAAGAGCCTTTTGTAGGCTTCCTCACCGCTTGAGTTTTATTAATTTTTCGCCAGCAGACTTGGCGATGCTACATCCGAATCATCCGTGTATACATCTGAATCCTCTATGGCTACATCTGAATCATTTACAATTGAATTTGGAAAAGTTACAAATGAGATTGGATTGAGTTACAATTAAGCTTGGCTAAAGTTGAATTACAGTTGAATTGGTTACATAGAAACTTGGTTACAGTTGAGTTGGTTTCCGAAGAACTAGTTACTTTCTGCCAATAATTCCTGACAAAAAGAAAAGACCATATCATGACAATGATCCTTATCAGACCTTGAACTACTACCATAGTTGTAAGATATAGCTAGTGGACGTATTGGGAACTTAGTTAGGATGCATTTTACTCCACCGCATGCCTACGGAGGCACCCCAACCCTAAGGCTTCCTTACTACCTTAGAGTCATAGTGTGAGATCTTACCTAGACCAAAACCACAGACTATCCACTAAGCTTAAGAAAATCAACAAGAAAAGAATCAAAACCCCGGATCCATCATATACCCTTACTATGATCAATCCACAAGATTATTAATCATCATTATAAGCATTTAATAGAGATAATGATCATATCATAGTGTCATCATTCACATTCTCAAATAGAAAGGCAATGACTTAAATATGGATCATATGATGGTTGTATATCAATGATTAATGTGGGTAATTAGTGTAGGATGAGTAGAATGGAGTTTTACATACCAAACCAAGCCTGTTTCATTGCAAGTAGCTTTAGATTTTAATTTATCATAGCCAATTTACTTGCTTTCTTTTGTAGACATTAAATATCCTGTTATTATCAATAAATTAGATGTACTCAACGTTTGTTGATGTTCTTTTCTCCCTATTCCATGGATTGCAGGCAAAATACCTGCACCGTTGTATTGGGAGAATTGAACATCAGCTTCTGCAGTTACAATTATCAGGTACGCATGCTATAGTTTATTCAAAATATTATATGCTTTTTATTTCTCTTCTTCTATAACTGGGATGCATGTACATAATACAAATTCTATTGTTACATGCCAACTGCTATGGAATTTATGCAATATACTTGTGACATAGTGTAGTTCTGTGGCTTATTAGTTAAATTGTGAATGTCATTCTTACATATGAAAAAGAAAAAATTTTCCCTGATTTTCAGCACTCTAATGTGATAATTTAGCGAACATAATACTACGGGTGATATGTAAACGGGTATCCAGATCCGTTAAGGAGCGGGCGTCACATGTTGTTTTCTAGCCATAGATTTTACAAGGAAAATGTCTGTATTCGTGCGTCAGGTTTGGTGCGCTCGTGGCTTGCTTAGAGCGCCTCTTTTCCTTTTTTGTACTTTTATTCTCGCTTTTAGCTTTTTCCTAATACAAGGGGCGAACACCTAAGAGTGTATCCCCCACTTTCTGGCTTCAAAAAATGAAACAAGTTCTGTTGGATTCGTTGCATTAGGATGGATCTGAGGACAACATATAAGATATGATTAAAATTAGGTTGAGTTTAGGATCTTACCGTGATTCCCCTTATTAAGATGGAAATCGATCTAGTCTGTTCATAAGTGTTTAGAAATGCCAAAATTAGACAAAAAACTGCAGCAATAAAGGGGCTAAATGTCATTCCCTATTCATTATTTGGTGCAAGAAGAGAACATAAACTCACCATGGGATAAATTTATCTTGAATTTTGCAATAATGCCATTTTTGCATTTTTTTTCATTTTATTATTAAGTAGCGTTCCTTTATCTTGAATTTTGCAATAATGCCATTTTTGCATTTTTTTCATTTTATTATTATTAAGTAGCGTTCCTTTTCGTTCAATTGTTTAGTTTCAGGATTTAAGATTCCGGAAGGAAATCAGGGGCATTAACAAGAAGTTGAATGCTTTGGTAACAGCATTAGATCTTGGCCGGCAAAAACTCTGTGTACACTGTGAAGACAATTGCAAAATAATGAGGAGGCCAGAAACCACTTCACTGATGGATGATCAACCACCTATTGGCCAAGAAGCTGCCAAGAGCCAAATAATTGAAATTATGACGAGGCATGATGACACAATACCTAATAACCAGCCATTTGTTTTGCCTATAGTGGGAATGGGTGGGGTTGGTAAAACTACACTTGCTCGATCTGTTTATAATGATGACAAAGTAAATGATTATTTTGAGCTCAAATGTTGGGTTTGTATCTCTAACCATTTTGATCTTAAAAGGATCACTAGAGAAATCATAGACTCTATCTGTAGCCATCAAAAGATGGAGATGTGGAATTTGACAAACCTGGATGCATTGCAGCACAAACTTATGGGCTTATTAGAAGGCAGAAGATTCCTTCTGGTCTTAGATGATGCATGGGAGAAGGGAATTATGTCTATATGGTCTGATCTACTGAAACCTTTGAAAGTTGGGAAACAGGGAAGCAAGGTGTTAGTAACAACACAAGACAAAAAGCTTGCCACGGCCGTTGGGGATAATATGGAGCCTATCACTTTGCTAGGCTTAGATAATGAAGACCTTTGGAAGCTATTCAGCAGACATGTTTTTGCTGGTAAGATCCCGAGTTATCCACAGCTAGAATATATTGGGAAGCAAATCGTTCAAAGATTAAAAGGATCACCCTTAGCTGCAAAAACAATTGGTGGCATCCTAAAGGGCAATGCCAACATACAGCATTGGGTGGGGATCCTGAAAAGTGATTTATGGACTTTACAGATGGGTGAAGAGGACATCTATCCAATTCTATTATTAAGTTACCAGCATCTGCCACCACATTTGAAACAATGCTTTTCTATACTGTCGCTTTTTCCTAAAGGCTTTATTATTGGTAAATCATATGTGGCCAATATATGGTTAGCTCAGAAATTTATTGTCAATGCAAATGAAAGAAGAGCAGAAGATATTGGGAATGATTACTTTGCTGATTTAGAATGCAGATCCTTTGTACAGCACGTTGATCAGTTTGGTCTGTCACTTCATGATTTAATACATGACATGGTGGAATTTGTATCCAGGGATATCTGTTTCCGAATGGAGGATGGAAGGAACCAGAGAATACCTCAAGATGTTCGGCATTTCTCTTATTTTGGAGGGGACTTTAAAATATTGAAAGAACTACAAATATCCCGCAAGCTCAGGAGTTTGATCATTTTTGGTGATTACAAGAATGTGGTTGATGTCAATGTCAGTGGTCTCAATAGCTTGTTTCTAAGATTTAAATACCTGGCATCTTGATTCTAAGCTACTGTACCATGAAATCATTGCCTAAGTCGATTGTTAAATTAAAGCTTCTACGTATCCTCGATCTGAGATATGCAAAAATTACTCGATTACCAAGGTCACTTGGCAAACTTAAAAATTTGCAGGTTATATGCCTGATGGGATGCAATCTACTGAATGTCTTACCTACTGACTTGACAAAGTTGGTCAATATAAGACATTTGATTGCAAATGCTGAGCTAATTTCCTCCCTAGATCATATTGGACTCCTTACTTCACTTCAAGAACTGTCTGTTTTTAATGTATACAGAAGAAAAGGACACACGATTGGGGAGCTGAAGGATTTGAACATGCTTCATGGTGAACTTACCATTAAGAATCTTGAGAATGTTGGAGACGATATAGAGGCAAAACAAGCCCGGCTTGATGAAAAAAAACACATTGAAACTTTGAAGCTTGTGTGGAGTGCTGATCGAATTCATGACTGCTGTGAAGAAGTTTTTGAAGGACTTCGACCAAGTACTTATCTGAAAGGGTTCGTAGTTGAGAACTACAACGGGAAAGCACCAAATTGGTTGTACAATACGTCATTTCCTTATTTAGAGACTCTGACTTTAAAGAATTGGAAAGATTTGGAATTTTTGAACATCCAGAGACTCGGCTCTCTAAAGTTTGTTGAGATGAATGGGCTCAGTAGATTGAAAGAGTTTGAAGTTGTTGAGCAATCATCTCTGAAAGAATTGACATTTGTTAACATGCCTGATTGGGCAAGATGGTTGGGAGGAGAATATGCACTAGCCTCTTGTAGTAGTCTGCAAATGCTAAGTATCTCTGGGTGTCCCAATTTGGCAGAAATCCCACTTTTACCTTTGTCTTTGCAAATTCTCAAACTAGATGATGTGGGGCTGACGACATTTCCGGAATTTCTTTTGAATAGAAACAATTTGGTGTCATCGTCATCCTCAGCACCACCACTGCAAGCTGCGACGATGCCTAAAGTATTGCTATCTGAACTAACTATCAAGCATTGCCCGAGATTGCAATCTATTGATCTTCAACCACTTATAAATATCGGGTTGGCTTCTTCTTTAAGGCTACTGCATGTTCATGGTTGTGACAGTCTTGATCCCTCACTTGGCAGCCATTTGCATGCGCTCACGTCAATAACGAGCCTTCACATATCTAACTATCCATATGATGTGGGTGATTTGTCCAATCTCACGGCATTGTCACACTTGGACATTGAATGCAATGGCCAACTTTTATTGAATTTCAGAACCCTTGTTTCAATTACGGAATTACATATATACAGATGTCCAAATGTTACTTTATTGTTTTCTGATTCACATTCATTTCTAAAAGATTTGATAATTTGGGACTGTCCAAGCATTTCTTCTCTTCCAATGGATTTATCAGCTTATTTGACAGTCTTGGTGACATTGAACATTTCAAATTGTCAAGGGCTAAGGAATATAGAGTTTAATAAGATGGTCTCCCTCCAAAGTTTGCACATATCAGATTGTCGCCAACTTGAGTGCAGTCCTTCCTCCCCTTCCTCGCATGTTCCTATCCACACTCTCTCCATGAAACATTGCAGCATGAAGCAAATAACTGGAGTACTTTCGCAAATCGGGCCCTCTGTGCTTAGATTTCTGAGTCTAGACAATTGTCCTGAGCTAGTGCACTTTGATGATGAGCTGAGGTCAACCTTCTGTAACTTCTCATCTTTGAAGGAGCTGAACATTGGAAACTGCATAAATTTCCAACAACTGCCTTCAAACATGGGGGTATTCGGACATCTCGAGTCCATGTCTATATATAATTGTCCTCAGATGGCTTCTTTTCCAAATATGCGACTTCCTTCATCACTCTCGAGTTTATATATAAAAGAATGTCCTGCATGGAAGGAGAAGTATCGGATATATTGGCATGGCCATTACTATTGCCAACAACTTTCTTGCATCCGATATGTAGATATCGATGACCAGGTATCGTACAAAGACAAATATATGTTTGTTCTATTTTGAATACTTGGAAATTATGCATTTATTGATACAATACGGTCTTCTGTAAATTCATTTTTTACATGATAGCGCAATAACGTTAACTGCGAAGAATGTATTAGAGAGAACCCGCCACCCCTCTTGTGGAGTGGGAATTAGTGATTCTAGCGTTTGAATATAGGGCGATTGTGTCTTGTGGCTCAAGGAGATGAGCAAAGACCTCTTGCCTTGGTAGGTTCAGAGGGATCGATGATTTGCTTTGCTGGTTGGTGAGGGAAGTCTATAAGATCTCCACCAGGGCCGAAGTGCCACCATTCTTGCACCCAAAATTGGCCGATGGCAATTCATCTTGGGTTCAGATTTACAATTGGATGGATGAATGGTGTGCTGAGGGATCATTTTCTAAGACTCTTTGCTTTAATGACTAATCATGGTATTTATGGATTCCTGCATTTTTCTCTATCTTTCTGAGAGTTACATGAGTCTTAAGGCTCGTAGTGGTCCTCCTTTGTATAGTTGAGAAGCCCTTTGTGGGTCGGGACTATTGGATTTGGATGGCTTGTGATTTTTTTTCGTTAAAAAGGCTTATAGGGCTCAGTCCACGCCCTTGAGTTTTGATTCAAGTGATTTAAGTCGGGATTGTTGAATGATCTGGAGCTCAAAGGCGTCATTTAGGATAAAAGTATTTATGTGGTTAAGGTGAGGAAGAATTGTGACACAAGTGTATAAAGCCAAGTTTTTGCAGGTTACAAATGTGATGTGCCATATTTGTGCAGAAGGCCTTGAAGATGAACGCATGTTTTTTACTGAGGAAAATTCACTTGGGCAGTATCCGTGAAAACTTAATCCATGTTGTTGAAGAATGGTTTTGGTGGGATTGTGTTTAGTCCCACATCTTGGAGTGGTGACTTTTGGTCACATTGGTGGGGCTATATAAAGAGCCCCACACCCATTGTAACCTTTGAGAAAGTGAATGCAAAATCAGCCCTTTGAGGCGGTTCTCCCGTGGTTTCATCCCGCTCCTCACGGAGTAGGGTTCCACGTAAAATCAAAGTCTTCGTTTATCTTGTTCTTGCTTTGATTCGCTTCCGCATTTTATATTTCAACATGGTATCAGAGCAAGCTGATTCTATGATTTGATTATTCCGGTTCATCTTGGATTTATTTATCTCAAGAATATTTTGTTCTTTCTCAACATGGAGGTGCTGCCATTTCTTTTTCTTGGATGTTCAATAAGATGTTAGGGTCCCTGGAATCCTTAATTCAGACCCCAAGTGTCCGAGAGCAGCTCTCCATCTTGAAGAAGAAGATTGAGGAGAGGTCGTGCCGTCATCTCCACGGCCTTTTCTGGATGCCCCTACTGTGGTGGCTCCATATGCTGAGCTTTTTCCCTCCTCTAAGGACATGTATGGTTTGTATTCCCCTCACGACCTCCCCAATGCAAAAACCTTCGTCCCAGCACGACCACCTTGCGACGGCGATGCCTTTGCGCCCTCGTGCCCCCCTTGATCATGCCTCCTTGCACGGTGCGACGACACATGCCCTTGTTGCTCTTACGCGGCGGCGACTCTTTTTTCATCAGTCGTGGATCTGCGCATCTGCCATGCTCGTGTGCACGGGTCTGCTCCTGCGCAGATTCCTCTCCTGCTCCTGCGCGCCACAGCGAGATCCCCCTCCCTCCCTTCCAATGGCGGCTCTTGGTGGGTTCACAAACCCTATGGCGGCGTGAATAGAGGTTCCCAAACAGGGGAACCCTAGCAACGAATAAAGGGGGAGCACGTTACCTCTTTCCAAAAAATGGGAGGGCTTCAATATTTGAGCCTAATGGGACAATAGGAAGACGGAGTTGGGTGCATGTTGGTTTTTTTTTCATTGGGCTTTGGATCCATACATTCTTTTGTCTATATTTCTTGTAAAGTCCAAGCAAGTGGGTTGTTGTTTCCTAGGGCGAATGAAGGCAGTAAACATTATTAGAAAAAAAAAGAAAAGAAGGGAGATCGACTGATGTGAAAAAATGAGGGGCTGTCTAAAAAAAGAGATGAAAATTTGAGGGGATGTGAAAAAATGTGAAAAATGAGATTGAAAAAAAATATGAATACAGTCCAAAAAAATTGGTACTGAAAAAAAAAGATGAAAATTTGAGATGTGGTGAAAAAAATGTGAAAAAATGAGATTGAAAAACAAAAAAAGAGTGATGAATGTTTGTGAAAAATTCAGTCCAAAAAAATGTGTTGGGACTACAGAAAAAATTGTTGATCCTTCATTGTTCTCCCAACTTGATCGTTTCCGACAAGCTTGGGAGAAAGGGGGAGTGAAAGGGTAGAGCATTTCTTGCTCTACCATTGTTGGGTAGTGGAGTCTTCCCTACCATTGTTTGAATTATTGGGTAGTGGTTATCATACCCAACCATTGGTTAAGGCACTCTATTTGAGTGACCTACTGTGGGGTAGTGGTTTCTGAGCCCTACCACTGTTTGAGGTGCTTTATTTGAGTACCTATGTTCTGTGGAGTTCTCCAGAGGGAGACTCATTGCTTGAGGTGCTCTATTTGAATACCTATGTTCTGTGGAGTTCTCCAGAGGGAGACTCATTGCTTGAGATGCTCTATTTGAGTACCTATGTTTTGTGGAGTTCTTCAGTAGGTGACTCATTGTTGGCTTCATTCTCCAGTGGTCGTGAACTCCACTATGTATGGATACTCCCACGGATGTTTTCATAGCCGTGAACTCCACTATATATGGATATTCCCACGGCATGTTTTCATGGCCGTGAACTCCACTATGTATGGATATTCCCACGGTATGTTTTCATGACCGTGAACTCCAGTATGTATGGATATTCCCACAACGTTCTTATTGGCCCTTTGGAGTGATGGAGCAGTTTTCAGTGAAGATATGTTGCGGGCCGGAGTACTGTATGATGAAGACTCAATTGCTGATCAGATATTTCTGCGGATCATTATTCACACTCAAGTCTCTAGTTCCTCCTCACCAACATGACATGAGAAACATCGTCTTCGGCATCAGTCGACAGCGTGCGTTGTGTTGACATTGTATGATGTTTCATGTATTTTATATGTGAGTGGGTGCATTCTTTTTGTTTATCCAAGCTTAGCATTGCATGCTTAGCTTGAGGGGGAGTGTTGAAGAATGGTTTTGGTGGGATTGTGTTTAGTCCCACATCTTGGAGTGGTGACTTTTGGTCACATTGGTGGGGCTATATAAAGAGCCCCACACCCATTGTAACCTTTGAGAAAGTGAATGCAAAATCAGCCCTTTGAGGCGGTTCTCCCGTGGTTTCATCCCGCTCCTCACGAAGTAGGGTTCCACGTAAAATCAAAGTCTTCGTTTATCTTGTTCTTGCTTTGATTCGCTTCCGCATTTTATATTTCAACATGACCCTTAGGAGAACTTATAATTTGTTAAGTGCCTCAAAAAAGCTGTCACTTCAACTTACGACTTCCTTTGGGGTTTGTTTCCATGTGATTTGTTTACATGGAAAGAGGCGGCTTTGGCCAAAATCGAAGCTGCTTCTTGAAGAGGCGGCTTCCGTGTGATTTTTTCCCATGTAAACAAACCCCAAAGGAAGCCGTGAGTTGAAGTGACTGCTTCCTTGGGGTACTTAACAAATAATATGTTCACCTGAGGGTCACGTGTAATAAGTTTCCATAGGTACCCACCCATGCGAATTTTCCTCTGTTTTTCACTCGTGGTTAGTCAAAGAGACTTCAGTATGCGGTTTCTCTTGATTAGCTATATGTATTTACTTTAAGGAGTTTTTGAGATTCCCTTCTTGATAATCGGTTTCTGTTTGTCAGTAGCAGCTAAACATTCTCCATTTTCTCGGCCATGTAGCTTGCATGTAATAGGACAATTTTCTATCAAGATATATAGATATATTTTTATGTTCTAGTATTATGTATGTATTTTCTATTTCTTTCATCTATATTATGTAATTTACCCTTCGGGCCTCTCCCTATATAAGAGAACCATATGATTCCCTGGAATAAATAGATTCACAATTTCTTCCAACATGGTATCAGAACGGCGGTCTTAGATCGGAGCTCTTGTACCCTAAAAGAACTCTACCCCACCTACAAAACCTTATCCGTATCCCATTGGCGGCACCGCTCTTCCTTCTCACGGTGGCCGCTGCCGCACGACAACAGCTGCTGCAACAGCAACGCCATGCACGACGGTTGCTGCTGCTACTGCAGCGCGCGACTATTGCCACTCAGCGCCACTTCCTGTTGTACCAACGGTTGTTGCCTTCCCCAGCAGCTGTCGCTTCAGCAGGTGTTGTCGCTTCAACGGCTCCGGTGACTACTACCATCTTCTTGGCTGCTACCTGTGGCGTATACCCTCTTGTCTAGGATTCCAAGAGCATGATCATGTGATCACATCGATCTAATATTGAGGTTTCCCGGGTGATTTCAGATCAATATATAACCCATTGGAAAAAGGCACATCAAAGATTGATGGCAATGGTTGCTCTTTGAGTCTACATGTGCAACTACTTCCCTATATGCCTGTGTAGACAAATCTTTTTTTGGTCTACAAACCCAAGTCTTTGGATCCGGTGATATGTCAGAAAGCAAAGTTGATATCCCTGCCACATGCGCTTTTCAAGGTCCAGCATCGATTGTGAAGATGGACACGTCTAACAAGACTGGGTTGAACGCCTCTTGGGAGGTTGACTATGCCTATGCACGTGTATGGTTGTCTAGAACTCTGACAATAGAGATTGCCAATGATGTTCTACACTAGCCCATCGTCAAAGTGATATGGGACATTCTTGCTGCTTCATATTCCCAAGCGAAGAATGAGGCAAAGATCCTGCAGTTGCAACATGACATATTCACAATCAAGCAGAATGGTCGTCCCCGACATTCTCTGTATACGTCTCTTCGTGGCTTATTCGAGAAGCTTCACAGCTTCATGCCTATTGCAGCCACTCCTAAGCAACATAAGACATACAGAAATGCTACCATGATTGATGCATTTTTAGCCGTACTTGACTCAGAGTATGATGTTGCTCGCTCTCAGATACTTACGGATGCCACCATCCCTCCCATGGAGGAGGCATACTGCCGGCTCAGTAGGATCATTGTTCCATCATTTGCCTCTACTCAGATCTCCTCTACAATGACCACATCTCACGGCAGGGGAGGCACTTCTCAGCTTCGTAGTTGTGACCCTCACGACAGAGGAGGTTGCATTCGCCAACCATGCACCTATTTCCATCATCTAAGTCATTCGGAGGATATATACTACTCCTAGCATGGTTTTTCAACCTTTACTCGTGCAATGGAGCAGGATGAGCCTCATGCAGCTCCCACATCCGACACAAGATTCGATGGTTTTTTATTGCTCGCTTGAGAGAGATTATGCCTCCCACTAGGTCTCATGCATCCTCAACTGCTCAGGGAAGCCATTCGGATGTTGTAGCTTCTGCATTTTCCAATGCCTCAGGTAGTACCTATGATTTTACTAGTTGTCATAGGGCTGATATGGCAGAATGGATTATTGGAGTTCGATGTGTCCCATCATATGTGTAGAGACAGGAGTTAGTTTGCAGTATACAGACAGTTTCCCCATGGTAGATCAGTTATCATGGCTGATGGTATGCACTCTCCAGTTGCAGGACAGGGCGAGATCAATCTGGCGCCATCTATGCACTTACAGAATGTGCTTTATGCTCCTGATTTTCAATGAACTTATTGTCCATTAGTCAGATTTCTAAGGATCTACATTGCCATGATATTTTTGACCCATATTTACTTGTGTTTTAGGACATTCTTACGAGCGGGGTGATTGGATGTGGCCGTGAGCAGGACAAACTCTATCGACTGGTCCACATTGCATATGCTGGTGTCTCATCTATTCCCATAGGATCAATCTCCCTGTTTATGTGGCATCTACATTTTTTTCACCTTCCTCTTCAGAAGATGTATCTCGTTCTTCTCAGATCTCTCCTCGCTCCATCTTCCAGTGCGAGGCGTGTCAGCTAGGGAAGCATCACCGGCCTGCTTTCCCAAGTCACCTGGGTCAGAGTAGTACCTTCATTTTTGAGTTGATTCATGTAGACATTGGGGTCCGAGTCGTGTCCCCAATCATCAGAGACACCCGTTTTATTTTGTGGATGTAGACGATTTCTCTATGTTTTCGTGAGTTTTCTTGTTAAAGAATAAGTTTGAGGGGGGGGGGATTAAATTTGTGAGAACTAACAATGCTTTGGAATACTGTACTGATGAGCTTTTGCAGTTCTTCTCATCTCTTGGCATTGTTCAAACTTCTTATACGTATACGTCCCAACAAAATGGGGTTGCCGAACGTAAGCATCGTCATGCTTGATATGACCCAGATAGTTCTTATTCAACGTTGTGCTCTACATTCGTTCTGGGTGATGTGGTTCTTACTGCTTGCTACTTTGTGAATCGCATGTCCTTGTCTGTGTTGGGTGAGAAAAATCCATTCTCATTTGCTTTTCCTGAGAAGGAATTGTTTTCACTTACTCCTTGTGTTTTTGGCTCAGTCTCCTTTGGACATCAGTTGTCACCTGGTCTTGACAAGTTCTCTCCTAGAGCTATCAAATGTATTTTTGTAGGGGTATTCCAGGACACAAAAGGGATACAAATGTTATAATCCTCTTCGTAGGAAGTACTTCATCAACCCTGATGTCACCTTTTTCGAATATGTAATGTATTTTTCTCCCACAGGTGACAGACCGACTCCATCTGATTCTAGAGAGGAGGTCTATATACCACCACCTCCTTCTACCTCACAACCTCTATCTACACCAATTGTCACACCATTTCCACCAACAATATCACTACCTCCACCCCCGCAGCCTCCCGCACCACCACCACCCAGTACGCTCGGCCAGATCTTGCCATGATTCTACATTCGTCGGCCTTCCTCTGCTCATGACCTTCCTTAGTTATCCAGTACGCCCCAATTATGTTCTGAGCATATTGTTTCTACGGACAACCCTCAAAATTTATCTTTACAACATATTACTTCACTGTCTGAGCAGATGCCTCTGCAGGAGGCTGGTATGCAAATTGAGGAGATTCCCATTGATCTGGATGTGCCTATTGCTGTTAGGAAGCAGAGACGTATGTGTGTATCGTATCCTCGACGTATGTGTGTATCGTATCCTCTGGCTTCCCATGTTTTGTTTGACTACTTGACTACGGATTTCATGAAGTTTGCAGCGGCTCTTTCAGCCATGGAAATTTCGTAGACTTATCAGGAGGCTTTACGAGATAGTCGATGACGTCTTATCATGGAAGAGGAGATGACCGTTTTGCAGTCATGTGACATCTGGAGTTTAGTCTCAGCTCGTTTGGGAGCCTCCATTGCCAGCTGCAAGTGGGTGTTTACTGTGAAACACCGAGCAGATGGTACTACAAGGCTAGGTTGGTTGCACGTGGGTTCGCCTAGATGTATGGGGTGGACTATCTAGATACATTGGAATTTACACAAAAAGATTTGACATCTTTTTTTGCTTCCCAGGGCGCAATCCATTAAACATCTTGCCCATATACCTCCCAACAGAACGGGGTAGCTGGAGAGAAAATTACGACATACACTTGATATTGGCCGCTCCCTACTTACCCATATGAAAGTTCCCAAGTCCTTTTGGGTGGATGCTATTCTCAATGTTGTCCACCTTATAAATAGGGTCCCCTCTACCTCCCTACATGGCTCCACCCCTTTTGGCTTACTGTACCCAAATGACTCACCTTTTCCTCTACCTCTACGGACTCTTGGATGCACAACATTTGTTCACAACTTTCACACTACCGACAAATTATCTCCACATGCGATTAAATGTGTTTTTATAGGTTATTCTCAAACTCAAAAAGGGTACAGATGTTACAACCCTTCTGGACAACGATATTACATATCTGCTGACATAACCTTCTTTGAACAAATTAACTTTTTTACCTAGGTTGTGACCGACATACCATTAGATCTTCCTCCACCACTAATTGTCTATAAAAGAAAACATGTGTCTCTTGTTCTGGTTCCTCTACCCGTTCCTTTATTGCATGATAATATGCCATCTTCAAGTTCTCCCACCAACACTACCCCAGATGATCCTCAGGAGCTTCCCATCGCTTTGCGCATAACTAAGAGGCAATGTACCCTTCATCATGTGTCTCATTTCACGTCTACTGATAGCTTGTCATGGTCTGACAAAAGATATGCTGATGCTCTAATGACTGTTCCAAAGGATCATCATAGTGCATTACAGGATTCTGGATGGCGACAGGCAATGAATGAAGAAATGGATGCTCTCATCTCTAGAGGAACTTGAGATCTAGTATAGTATCCCCATGGAGTCAAGTTGTTGCCTGCAGATGGATCTTCACTACAAAACAGTCTCCAGATGGCTCATTGATCGGTTGAAAGCAAGACTTGTGGTAAAAGGATTTACACAGACTTATGGAGTTGATTACTTCAAGACCTTTTCTCTTGTTGCAAGAATGGGATCCATACAAACTATCCTCTCTGTGGCAGTGAACTAAGGGCTGGCCTATCTTTCAATTAGATGTCAAGAATGCCTTCCTATATGGAGACCTCGAGGAGGAAGTTTACATGATGCAACCTCCAGGTTACAAAGTCAAGGGGGGGTATATTTGCCGATTTTGCAAAGCAATCTATGGTCTGAAGCAAAGTCCGAGGGCATGGTTTGACAGATTAAGTACAAAGATCGATACTCTGGATTTCCAAAGAACTACATCTAATTACTCTGTTTTCATCAGAAAATGATCAACCGGCACTGTTATACTTGCTGTATATGTGGATGATATGGTTGTTACAGGTGATGACGATAAAGGGGTGCTAGAGACCAAGGCCTTTCTGCAAAAGGATTTTGTCACCAAGGATCTGGGGCAACTTCGCTATTTCCTGGGCATAGAAATTTTACACACCAAGAAGGGACTCCATATGTCACAAAGGAAGTACTGCTGAGATATACTGACTGAGGCGGGATTACTTGGGTGCAAAGCTTTGGGCATTCCTGCAAAACAAAGGAAACACTCTACATCAAATGATCTTGCTTTTGAAGACAGTACACGATACAGATGCCTGGTTGGTAAACTTCTGTATCTTACTGTTACTAGGCCAAACATGTCCTATGTTGTGAGCAGAGCTAGCCAATACATGGAGAAACCATGCTACAACCATTGGCAGGATGTTCTTCAGATCCTTCGCTACTTGAAGTAATCACCTGGATGTGGACTATTCTATGGAGTGAATAGATACAATAATGTTGCTGCTTATGCTAATGCTGATTGTGCAAGCTCGCCTGAGGACCTTCGCTCTACTACGGGCTATGCGATGATGGTAGGAGGAAACCTTGTTAGTTGGAGGAGCAAGAAGCAGACGGTAGTCTCCTGATCCAGTGAAGAGGCAGAATATAGGGAAATGGCCCGGGCTACATACGAAATTACTTGGCTACTGACTTTTTTACAAGAACTCAATGTTATTATCACCACTCACGTTCCTCTATACTGTGATAACAAATATGCCACTTACATTTATACAAATCCTGTATTCCATGAAAGAGCAAAACACATTGAGATTGACTGTCATTTTATTCGTGATGCTGCACGAGACGGTAAGATTGCTACACCACACATCTCAATAGATCTTCAGTTTGCAGACATATTTACAAAGGCCTTATCAAAGAAGCGCCTTTCATGGATAGCTTCCAAGTTGGGCATGATTGATGGATGTGCTCCAACTTGAGGGGGAGTGGTAGAGATTATAGTAGATTGCGTTCAAATATTCTATTGTAAACCCCACGAGTATTTATGTATTTTATCTTTTTGAGCTCTCTAGCGTTTAGTCCTATATAAGGACCCCTAGACCCCTTGAATAAACATAATGTTGTATGCCCTCTGTATCCTGAGAGGTATAATGAGTCGTCGTTTCAATAGACGCGTGGATGGTAGAGTGCTGAGTTTGAACCTCTAGCTCATGTAGGCATTCGAAGATGGTCTCAAGGGTAGGTAGAGTATCAACCATTAGAAACTGATATTTCACAGGCTCATATTTTGGATTCAGACCTGAAAGAAATCTGTAAACCTATCATTCAACACGTTCTCCTACCTGTTTATCACAACAAGCAGGTTGAAAAATAAGAAGCTCCTCAAATAGGCTTGTAAGGAGCCTATAGTACTTGATAAGACTTGACTCTCCCTGAGTAGCAGACCGGATCCTTGTATATATGTCAGAAAGACACGACTTGGTCGTCTTCTGAGAATATATAGGCTCAAGGTTTTCCCACATCGCCTTAGCAATGTTTTTGTAAAGAAGATTAGCAACAATGTTCGAATCGATGTTGTTCGTCATCCAAGTAATAACCTGGCAATTATCAACAAACCATGTTCCATAATCCTTGTCCGTTTCAGCAAGAGGGACCTTTGAAAGAACATTTGCGCTGCCCACCAACAAATACTTTGAAAGATCGAGACCATAGAACATAATTTTTGGAGCCCTTCAACTTGATAGAAGTGCCCTGTACCATCAGAGAAGAAGTACGGTACACTGGCTTGATCTCAGTGGACGACATGGTGGCGGCTTAGGTTAAGAAAAAGTGACCTATAGAATATATCTTGCCTCAGGAAATCATTGGGTGTCTAATCCTGCATCAAGGAACTCGGGTTGCGAGGCAACGTTCTAGATCTTGCTAGGGCATGTGAAGTAATAGTAGAAGCACGCGGCAGTGGTGGTGCAAAGGGGTGGAGGAGTGCCTGGTGGAACTAGGGTACGCAGGCAACATGTGACGACGGCGCAAGGGGCGCCTGGCGGTGGTGCAAGGAGCGCTAGCAGCGCGTGTCGCGCTTAACGGTGGCGCAAGGAGGCGCTTGACGGAGGTGCCAGGAGCTCCTGGTTGCTCGGGAGGTGCATATCGGGACTTGTGGAAGCAGGGACAGAGGCGCAAGGGGCGTCTTGCAACGCGTGGGGCACCTAGCATATGCGCAAGGAGTGCCTGGTTGTGTCCTCCTGGCAGCGGGAACCTCCTGGTCGGGAGATGGTCGGGAGGGGCGATGGGTTCAAGATGGGAGATGGGTTCAGGTGGGGCGATGGGAGATGGGGCGATGGGAGAGGGGCAACGGGAGGGACGATGGATTCGTGGTGATGGCGAGGCAGGCATGGGGTAAAGGCGTATGGTGAGGGCATTGAGATTAGGGGCGATGGCGGGGGTCGTAGGGAGATGGATAGGTGAAGGTGCCGGAGAGCATGGCGGCACCACAGAGAGGAGTTGAGGTCTGGAGTTGAGAGGTGGCACCGCTGGCTGATTCGAGGGGGAAGGAGGGGGCTAGGGTTAGGTCAAAGTTGCGGTCCTCGACCATGGCTCTGATACCATGTGAAGAAAGGAAGAGGGCATACAACATCATGTTCATTCAAGGGCCTAGGGGGCTCTTTATATAAGACTAAACCCTAGAGAGCTCAAAAAGATAAAATACATAAATACCCTCGTGGGGTTTACAATAGAATATGTGAACACAATCTACTGTAATCTCTAACAGGTTGCACATGGGTTCACCCAGACGTATGTGGTAGACTATCTAGATACATTCTCTCCAGTTGCTCGACCTTTCACTCTTCAGATTCTACTTACCATTTCCATGGTACGTGGTTGGCCTCTGTTTTAGCTTGATGTCAAGAATGCATTCCTATATGGTGATCTTTGGGAGGAAGTCTATATGCAACAACCACATGAGTTTGCTAATGAGGGGGAGTGTTAGCAGGTATGCAGACTTCACAAGGCTATTTATGGTCTCAAGCAGAGTCAAAGAACATGGTTCCAGAAGTTCTCAGACTTGATTGAGCATCAAGGATTCACGAGGTCGAATGAGGATTATTATTTGTTTGTTCAACATACCCATGATGTCATCACTACAAGAGATGATATGTAGGGGATTAATGAGGCAAAAGGGTTTCTTGGATGACAATTTGTCACCAAGGGACTCTAAGGTACTTTATGGGGTTAGAATTTACCAGGAAAAAGCACGGTCTGGTAATGACCCAAAGAAAGTAGGGATTTTATCACTTGTGCCCCTCCGAGATATCGCAATTTCAGTTATGCCCCTATCTTTTTGGTAATATCAGTTGTGCCCCTCAAAACTTGCTAATTTATCACTTGTGCCCCTCGGGTTAGTAACCGTCCATCCACAGTGCAAACGGCCGTTAACTTTGAGGACATAGGCGGAATTACTTTAAAAAAAAGGTTAGGAGGTCATTTTAACCTTCTTCCTCATCCTCTTCTTCTTCCTCCTCTTGCCCATCCTCTTCCTCCTTCTCCTCCTCCTCCTCCCTCTCCGCCCCGCCCCTGCCACGTGCTGCCCAGCTCCGCTCCGAGCTCCCCTCCCCTCCCCGGCGCCGCCCCTGCCACGTGCCGCCCAGCTCCGCCCCGAGCTCCCCTCCCCTCCCCGGCGCCGCCCCTCCGCCCCAGCCTCGAGGCAGCCCCGACCTCCCCCATCCCCTATGGCCCCTCCGCCCTCGTCTCCCCTCCCCGACGCCGCCCCCTGCCGCCCCTCCGCCCCAGCCTCCCTCCGCCCAGACCTCCCCCGCCCCCCTTCCCTCGCCTCCCTCCACCCTCGCCTCCCTCCACCCTCGCCTCCCCTGGTTTTACAACTCAGAGCAGATGTGGAACTCGTGGCGGTCCTCCCTACCTCACCTCCTCCTCAGTTCTTCTCAACTGAGGAACACAGCAGCAAATGGGCGTCGCCGTCAACTGCCGGTGAGACATTTGCGGGTTGGGGAGAGCTTCTGGAGGGCCAATGGCAACCGGGAGGGAGAAGGTTCTTGGGTTTGGACGGTGGTTTCCGATGTGGTGTCCGAGGGTACTTAGCGAGGTCTTGCTCCCGTCCTCCGAAGTGCTTCCTGTGTTGGCTGATGGGTCATCACAGGAGCTTGCTTCCGAGATCACCGTGGTGAAGAGTACGATTAACGAAAGATCTTTCTCGGATGTGGTTAGAGGAGCCCTCATGGATCCAAATCAGAAGGCTATGGCCAAGCAACTAAGATGTGTGGAGGTTTATACATGTTCATCAAGGTATTATTTTGACCATAATACCCCTCTTAACCACACCAAGGTTTGAAAAAACCATGGTTAAGTCAATTCATTGACGGTCAACGTGACGGAAGGGCACAACTGATGACGGAGCAAGTTTTGAGGGGCACAATTGATATTACCAAAAAGATAGGGGCATAACTGAAATTGCGATATCTCGGAGGGGCACAAGTGATAAAATCCCAAGAAAGTATGTTACAACTTCTAGCCGAGACATGCATGATTGGATGCAGACCTGCTACTCTTATGGATCCAAGCATGAGGTTATATGATGATGATACCGAAGAAGTGGACAAGAGAAGATACTGAACTTGTGGGAAAGTTACTTTATGTTACCATTACCATGCCATCCATTTCATTTACTGTTAGTCGGGTCAGTCGATTCATGGAGCAACCTAGGCATGTGCATATGGATGCAATCCATATGATCTTGAGGTACTTGAAGTAATCTCAAGGTGCATGGTTATCATTCAGAAAAGGGACATCTCTTACAGTCACGTCTGTTATGTATTTTTCCCCTGCAGGTGATAGACTGGTACCATCCACTACCAACGATGATGTCTATGTCCCTCCACCTCCTACTTGGAGTTCACCTGAGTCCATTCCTGTTCCTGGTACTACGTCATCCTCACCACCACCTCCACCTCCACCACCCCTTGGACCTCCTATTCCACCATTAACAAAATTTTATACGCGTCGGTCAGGTCCTGCTCAGGCTACACGTCAGACATCCATCATGCCTCAGGTATGTTCAGATGGCATTACTACTGACGGGTCAGACATGGTACATGTGCAGGATTCTTCATTGCAGGAGGAGACTACACCATCCAGTACAGCAGAAGATGATCTTGATCTTCCTATTGCTATCCGGAAGCAGAAGCGAACATGTACCTCTTATCCCGTTGCATCACAGGTGTCCTTTCATCACCTCACATGCAACTTTCAGAGATTTGCTGCAGCTTTATCTTCCGTGGACATACCACGGACCTACCAGGAAGCTATGAAGATTGATTGCTGGAGAAAGGCTATGGAAGATGAGATGCGTGCCTTACAGTCTCGTGGCACATGGACCTTAGTTATTGCTCCTCCTGATGCATCTATTGTGAGCTGTAAAGGATATTCACAGTTAAATACCATGCTGATGGCAGTCTAGATCGGTACAAAGCACGACTGGTTGTGCGTGATTTTACACTAACCTATGGCGTGGATTATATGGATACATTCTCTCCAGTGGCGCATCATTCTACTCTTTGCATCCTCTTATCAGTTGCTGTGGTACGTGACTGGAGCATATCTCAACTGGATGTCAAGAATGCCTTTTTGTATGGAGATCTGCAGGAGGAAGTCTACATGCAGCAGCCACCATGGTTTACTGCTGAGGGGGAGAAGCATATGGTGTGTAGACTTCACAAGGCAATTTATGGCCTCAAACAGAGTCCACGAGTGTAGTTCCAGAAGCTTTCCAATCTGAATTCAAGAGGTCGAATGCAGACCACTCGTTGTTTTTTCAGAAGTCATCGACAGGTACGGTTGTTATCATTGTCTATGTTAATGACATTCTGATTATAGGAGATGATATTCAGGGCATAGAAAGGGCGAAGGCATTCCTAGAACGTTAGTTCGTCACGAAGGATCTTGGAACCCTAAGATACTTTCTAGGGTTGGAATTCGCCAGGAATGCACAGGGTCTGGTAATGACCCAAAGGAAGTACATTACAGATTTCTTGACCGAAACATGCATGGCTGGATGCAAACCATCAAGTATTCCCATGGATCCAAGCATGAAGTTGTATGATGGTGATACAGATGAAGTAGACAAGAGGAGATATAGAGAAATGGTAGGTAAACTCCTTTACATTACCATAACTCGTCCTGATATTGCCTTTGTAGTAAGTAAGGTGAGTCAGTTCATGGAGCAGCCAAGACAAGTGCATATGGATGCCATATACATGATACTGAGGTATCTGAAGTCTTCTCCATGTTCAGGGTTACTGTTTCGAAAGGGCACCGATTTATCTATCTCAACATGCGCAGATGCCGATTATGCAGGATGCCCTAAGGATCGAAAATCAACCTCAGGATTTGCAGTTTTTGTTGGGAGCTCTCTGGTTTCTTGGAAAAGCAAGAAACAAACTGTTGTGGCAAGGTCCAATGCTGAATCCGAATATAGGGCCATGGCGCAAGCAAGCACGTAGATGATGTGAGTTCGATCTGTACTAGAGGATCTACATATAGCCATACCTCTACCCATGCAGCTTCAGTGTGACAATCAGACAGCCTTGTTTATTGCCAACAATCCAGTGTTTCATGAACGAACAAAGCTTATTGAAGTCGATTGCCACTACATTATAGATTTGATCCAGAGAGGATTGATATCTACAACTCACGCGAGCTCAGGGGATCAGACTGCTCTGACATGTTCACCAAGCCATTACTCAGAGGACCTTTTCAGAGATGTTCTTCCAAGCTGAGCATGATAGACATCTATGCTCCACCTTGAGGGGGAGTGTAGAGATAGATATTATTATATGTTATATACAAGTTCGCAATTTCTTATTTCTCTCTGGACTACTATGTACTTTACCCGTGAGGTCTCTCCCTATATAAGAGAGCCTAGGGTTCCTTTGAATAATAGAACATTCAGTTTTCCCAACAATGTCATGTGTAGATATGCAAGATGCCCTAAGGACAGGAAATCTACCTCAGGTTTCATAATATTCATTGGTGGCTCTCTAGTGTCATGGAAGAGCAAGAAGCAAACGGTTGTTGCCAGATCTATTACCGAATCCGAATACAGAGCTACGACACAAGGGAGTACATGGATGATGTGGGTCAGGTCTGTTCTAGTTGACCTGGGCATTGATGTACCGCTTCCTATGCAATTACAACGTGAGAACCAGGTAGCTTTATTCATTCTAATAATCACGATTTTCACAGGAGAATGAAGCACATTGAAGTGGATTTCCACTGTACACATGATATGGTTCATAAAGGCTTCATTTCCACGTTCCATTTCAGCTTAGGGGAGCAGACTGTTGACGTCCTTACTAATGCATTTACCAGAGGACCCTTTTAGAAGTGTTCATCCAAGTTGAGCATGATCGACATCTATGCTCCATCTTTAGGGGGAGTGTAGAGATATTTTTATGTTTCAATATTATTTATGTATTTTCTATTTCTTTCATCTACATTATGTAGTTTTCCTTTAGGGTCTCTCCTATATAAGAGAGCCCTAGGGTTTCTGGAATAAACAGATTCGTAATTTCTTCCAACAAGATAGGTTTATGTTAAAAATAGGGTGAGCAATGCCAAGATTTTGGTTTATCTTGTCTTTTTTCTATCCTTAGAATATATAATTTGGGCACCTACCATTGTGGGTGTTTCATCACTTTTAACTTAGAAAGGAGGAGGGCAACCACTTATCTGTTGAAGACTTTAGGGTGGTTGCTCATTCTAATTCTATTTCTTTGAGAATTGTTGATCCTAAAAGTTCAACTTCATGTGCTTGTTGCAGTTTGTCTCTCCGATGCAGAGTGTTTCAATAAGGATTGATCTCTTATGCACAACTTTGTGGCATCTTCTGAGGCGGTTCTTTATGGGAGAGGCACCAAACACAAGGCTTCCTTTCGAAGGTTTATTTTAACAAGGTTTATAATACTTCGAGTAGACCTTTATTTGGTTATTTCTTAAGAAACATAATTTTTATGGGAGATGGATAGCATGGACGAAGTGGCTTTTTTACTACACCCTCTTAATCTACACTTGTTAATGACCATCCAAGAGAATGGAGAAACCACAATGTGGAGTTGGATAGGATTGCCGGTTTGCACCTTTTTACTTCATGTTGGCTATAGATGCATTAATGTTGATGACCTCTTGTTTTTTTTAACGAAAGGCATGGTGAAGATGATCCCTCTTATTTTGGAGTTTCTTAGGCATGGTGAAGATGCCACCTCTTATTTAGGCCTTCCTTTGGTCAACATTGATTGGGGTAATGATTGATGCGTACTGTAAAGGAAATTTTTGTGACATGGTGAAGTGGGTTGACGGATATGAAAGTTTGGAATTTGACTCTTCACTCAAAGAGGGTATTACGGTCATGTAAGAATGAAGATAGCTTTTTGGAGAATATGCTCTTTGGAAGCTATGAGCCCTATAATCCATGAAAGGCCAGGTGATGATGATTCCTGTTCTTTCGGAGTTTCTTAAATTAAATAGGGTGGAATAGGCGAAATTCCACTTGTTGAAACTATTGCGATCAATTGTGGAAGCATGCACAAACACGATCAATCACGTAATCACAGAGACACACCTATGTTCACCCACAACTAGGCTACGTCCTTGGACGACGACGAATGGTTTTCAATATGTGGAGAAAGAGAATACAAAGGATACTAAAATCCCTAACCCTAGGAAGTTTATATACTACTCCTGTACAAAACGAATTCTAAACTCAGACGGATTTGAATACCCATATAATTTTTTCAGGTAGCGAGACCTCCCCCAAGCTCACTAACAATGCAATGAGACCTCCGTACTAGTAGGGTATGGTGGCATGGGGTGGGGGGTGTGGGTTGGGGGGGTATTAGATGGTTTTTCAACTTGGATCATATAGTTAGGATTCAAGGCATATCAACAATCTCCACCTTGAATTGAATACTCTAAGAAGCTTTGCTGAACTTTACCATGTCACCGCTGGCCCCGCCTTCGGCTATTGCCAACTGTTGATGTTGAGCAAGTCCAAATAGTATTTGAACTTACTCCAGGAACTACCTTTGTGAACATATCAGATGGATTATCTGTTGTGCTGACCTTCTTCACCTTGATCCTTTTCTCAGAATGGATGAAGTGATATATGATTTCTGTGCTTCTTCCTCTCATGATGTACTTGATCCTTGGCTAAGCATATTGCACTGAAGCTATCATAATATACTATAGCTTGATCCTGTTGTAGATCGAGAGCTCCAACCAAGCCCTTCAACTAGATGGCTTCATTTGCAGCTTCGGTCGAAGCCATATACTCCACCTCTATGGTAGACAAAGTAACTGACGGTTGTAAGGTAGACTTCCAACTAATGATAGTGTTGCGAATCGCGGAAGCAAACACACACAAACACAATCAAACAAGCAAGACGCAAACACAAGGATTTACAAGGTTTACCCGTAAATGGGCTACGTCCTTGGGCGGCGGCGATCGGTTTCACTATATGGAGAAAAAGGTAATGCAGAGAGTACTAAGAAGGTACATATATGAGATGAGAAACATGATCAGAATGATGAGGATTGCAGTATCTGATGGCTCTAGGGCCCTTTTTATACTGCAACAGAAGAATACCATATGTATTCAACAATCCATCCCAACAGCTCTCAACCAATCAGAAGACAGGACACGGATCAGACATGTCAACAATCCTGGCCCAACAGCTCTCAGCCAATCAGAAGGCAGGATACATATCATACTTGTCAGCAATCCTGGCCCAATAGCTCTCAGCCAATCAGAAGGCAGGACACAGATCAGACATGTCAGCAATCCTGACCCAACAGCTCTCAGCCAATCAGAAGTCAGGATACAGATCAACCACATCAGCAACCCAACAAGTGGTTAGGATTCAAGTCAAATTAACAATCTCCACCTTGAATTGAATCCTCATATAGTAGAATGAACCACTACTATTACTCCACCAAGAGTTGAATTCTCCACTAGCAGAATTAACCACTGCTAGACTCCACCGGAGTTGAATTTTTATATAGCAGAATTAACCACTACTATAATTCACCACTTGAAATTCAGATAACAGGAATAAAGGAATTATAAACAATATTCACCTTGAAATTTCTCCTTAGAGAAGCTTTACCGAGTTTCACCTTGCCGCCGCCAGCCCCTCCTCGAGGCTACTGTCAACTGTCGATATTGAGCAAGTCCAAACAACACTTGAACTTACTCCCAGGAACTGTAGACCCTTGCAAGACATATAAGGTCTTCTGCTTGTTGCCCTTGATGACAACAACCCCAACTTTGGCAACCTGCATGACTCCACCTTCAGCGTTATACCTGTATCCTTTAGAGTCCAAGACTCCAAGAGATATCAGGTTCTTCCTCAGATGAGGAATATGTCGTACTTCTGTCACACTCCTCACGACTTCATCATGCATCTTGATCTTTATAGAGCCAATCCCTACAATCTTGCACGCTGTATTACTCCCTGTGACGACGTTTCCACCATCTATCTTCTCATAGGTGCAGAATCAATCTTCATTAGGAGTCATATGTTAAGAACAACCTGAATCAAGAATCCATGTGCTATCTGTCGTCTTCTTATCTATGACGGTGAGAACGAAATCATCTTCAGAAACTCTGCCACCTTGAGCCACTGTAGCAATTGTGGCCTTGTTTGGGCAGTCTTTCTTCCAATGTCCATGTTCCTTTCAGTAACTGCAGATGTCTCTAGCATTGTAATTCTTGGACCTCTGCTTTCCATTCTTTGTGTAGTTAGAAGCGGTACGACTCTTTTCATGAGTCATAACCAAACCTTGCAGCATTAGAGTCTTGCATCCCAATAGCCATATGTCGAAGTTCACGCATATGCAGACTCGCGCGAACTTCCTCTAAGGTTATGGATTCTCTTCCTACAATGAATGATGGGACAAAATTCTCAAATGATAATGGAAGAGAAACCAATAGAATCAAGGCAGCATTCTCATCTTCAATCTTAACATCTACGTTTCTTAAATCTATCAATAATGTATTTAAGCGATCTAGATGTTCTTTAAGAGACGTACCTTCATGCATGCGGAGGGAGAGCAGGCGCTGCTTCAAGAGCAACTTGTTAGTCAGAGACTTCGTCATGTATAGACTTTCGAGCCTCAACCACAAGCCAGCCGCGGAGTTCTCAAAAGCAACCTCCGCCGTAATCTCGTCTGCCAAACATAGCATGATCGTCGAGTGTGCCTTCTCTTCCTGCACCATCAACTCAGACGACTCGAGTGCCTTCGCCCACTCCTGATCTAACGGTGCCCAGATGCCCTGCTGCTTCAGAAGGACACGCATCTTGATCTGCCATAGACTGAATCCGTTCTTCCTCGTGAACTTCTCGATCTTCAGATTGTGCGATGCCATCTTGCTGGATGATCCTGATGGAACCTGAAGCTTTGATACCAGTTTGTTGCGAATCGCGGAAGCAAACACGCACAAACACAATCAAACAAGCAAGACGCAAACACAAGGATTTACAAGGTTCACCCATAAAAGGGCTATGTCGTTGTGCGGCGGCGATCGGTTTCACTATATGGAGAAAAAGGTAAAACAGAGAGTACTGAGAAGGTACATATATGGGATGAGAAATAGGATCAGAATGATGATGATTGCAGTATCTGATGGATCTAGGGCCCTTTTTATACTGCAACAAAAGAATACCATCTGTATTCAGCAATCCATCCCAACAGCTCTCAACCAATCATAAGATAAGACGTGGATCAGACATGCCAACAATCCTGGCCCAACAGCTCTCAGCCAATCAGAAGGTAGGACACAGATCCGCCACATCAGCAACCCAACCAGTGGTTAGGATTTGTTGGTGGAAATGAGTGAATTATTATTCCATAGAACCCTAGGCTCTCTTATATAGAGAGACCCAGTGGGTAAAATACATAAGAGTCCAGAGAATAAATAGAAAATAAGAAACGGTACATAATAGCATAACATAAGTCTCTACACTCCCCCTCAAGATGGAGCATAGATGTCTATCATGCTGAACTTGGAAGAACATCTCTAAAAGGGTCCTCTGAGTAGCAGCTTGGTAAATATGTCAGCAGTATGATCTTCTGAGCTAACGTGAGACGTAGATATCAAGCCTCTCTGGATCATATCTCTCGTGTAGTGGTAGTCTACTTCAATATGCTTTGTTCTTTCATGAAATGTTGGATTGTTTGTAATAAATAATGCTGCCTGATTGTCACACTGAAGTTGCATGGGTAAAGGTACAACTATATGTAGATCTTCTAGCACAACTTGAACCCACATCATCTCCGTGCTCGCTTGCACCATGGCCCTATATTAAGACTCAGTGCTAGACCTTGCCACAACAGTTTGTTTCTTGCTTTTCCAAGAAACCAGAGAGCTCCCAACAAAAGCGACGAGTCCTGAAGTAGACTTTCGATCCTTAGGACACCCTGCATAATCTGCGTCTGCACACACTGAAATAGATAAATCTGTGCTCTTTCGAAATAGCAGCCCTGAGCTTGGAGAAGACTTTAGATACCTCAGTATCATGTATATAACATCCATATGAACTTGTCTTGGCTGCTCCATAAATTGACTCACCCAGCTTACTGCAAAAGCAATATCGGGTCGAGTTATGGTGATATAAAGGAGCTTACCCACCATCTCTCTATATCTCCTCTTGTTCACTTCTGCAGTATGCCAGTATCATTGTCATACAGTTTCATGCTACGATCCATAGGAGTACTCGATGGTCTGCATCCACCCATGCCTAATTCAATCAGAAAATCTGCAATGTATTTCCTTTGGGTCATCACCAGACCATGTGCATTCCTGGCAAATTCCAACCCCAGAAATTATCTTAGGGTACCAAGGTCATTCGTGACAAACTGACGGCCTAGAAATGCTTTTGCCCTTTCTATTCCCTGAATGTCATCTCCTGTAACCAGAATATCATCAACATAGACCATGATGACAACCGTACCTGTAGAAGTCTTCTGAATGAACAACGAGAGATCCACATTTGATCTTTTGAATCCCTGTCGTTCAATTAGGTGGGAAAGCTTCTGAAACCATGTCCTTGGACTCTGTTTAAGACCATAAATCGCCTTGTGAAGTCTACACACCATATAATTCTCCCCCTCAGCAGTGAACCCTGGTGGCTGCTGCATGTAGACTTCCTCCTGCAGATCTCCATACAAGAAGGCATTCTTGACATCAAGTTGAGATATAGTCCAGTCACGTACCACAACAACCGATAAACAGAATGCGAAGAGTAGAGTGACGAACCACCGGAGAAAATGTATCCATATAGTCCACACCATAGGTTTATGTGAAACCTCTCGCAACGAGTCGTGCCTTGTACCGATCAAGACTGCCATCCGCATGGTATTTAACAGTGAATACCCACTTGCAGCTAACAATGGATGCATCTGATGGAGCATTAACCAAGCTCCATGTACCACGAGACTGTAAAGCACACATCTCTTCTTCCATAGCCAGTCGCCAGAGCAATCAATCTTCATAGCTTCTTGATAGGTCCGTGGTATATCCACGGAAGACAAAGTCGCAGTAAACCTCTGAAAGTCGCCTGTAAGGCGGTAAAAGGACACCTGAGAAGCAAAAGGATAAGGCACGCAAGTCCGCTTCTGCTTCCAAATAGCAATGGAAACATCAAGATCGTCGTCCGCTATACTGGATGGTGCAACCTCCTCCTGCAATGAAGAATCCTGCACATGTACAATATCTGACCAATCATTAGTAATGCCATCTGAACATACCTGAGGCGTGATGGATACCTGATGTGTAGTCTGAGTAGGGCCTGACCGACGTGTATAGAATTTAGGTAAAGGTGGGATAGGTGGTTGTGGAGGTGGCAGTGGTGGTGGTGGTGGCGTAGCAACAGGAGCTGGATTGGACTCAGGTGAACTCAAACTAGGGGGAGGTGGAACATAGACATCATCATTAGTAGTGGACGAGACCAACCTGTCACCTGCAGGGGAGAAGTACATAACGGACTCAAAAAATGTAACATCAGCACTGAAAAAATATTTCTGTTTATGGGGTCATAACAACGATAACCCTTCTGAGTCCGAGAGTAACCTACAAAGATACACTTGACAGCTCCAGGAGAGAGTTTGTCAAGTCCAGGAGATAAGTGATGAACAAATGCAACAGTACCAAAGACACGAGGAGTAAGTGAGAATAATTCCTTATCAGGGAAAATAACGGAAAGAGGAATTTTCTCACCAAGAACAGATGATGGCATGCGATTGACCAGGTAGCAAGCTGTAAGGACAGCATCCCCCCAAAATTAGTAGGCGCACAACTCTGGATAAGAAGGTGACGATGCTTTCTTTCTGCCACACCATTTTGTTGAGATATGTAAGCACATGTGGTTTGGTGAATAATACCCTTAGACGAAAGAAACTAAGAGAGAGAGAACGGGTGCAGAATTCCAATGCATTATCTGTACGAACATATTTGATAGTAGAAGAGAAAACGTTCTGCACTTCATTAATCATATTTTTAATAACATCCCCTGCTCTAGATTTATTCTTTAAAAGAAAGACTCAAGATACACGAGAAAAGCCATCCACCATAACTAGATAAAACCCGTGTCCCTGATGATCATGTACACGACTCGGACCCCAAATATAAATATGAAACAACTCAAACGGGGAGCTACTGCTCCGACTCCGACGACTAGGAAAGCTCGACCGATGATGCTTTCCCAACTGACACGCTTCACAACGAAATGACGAACTATGAGAGATCTGAGGCAAGAGATGTCGCATTTTCTGGAGCGGGAGATAGCTAAAGCGAAGATGCCAGGTGTACGGAGAGAATGATCCGGCTGAATGTGAAGAGACGTTCGCCCGCATAAGAATTTCGGACCAGACGATAGAGACCATTCTGCTCAGAGCCACAACCAATCACCCTGCCCGTAAGTATGTCCTGAAAAATGAGAGATGTGGGGTCAAATATAGCACGACAGTGCAAATCCTTCGTAATCTGACTAATAGCTAATAAATTCATGGAGAACTCAGGAGCATGTAGAACATTCTGTAGATACATAGAAGGTGATAAGGTGATCTCCCCCTGTCCAACGATGGGGGAATGAGTCCCATCTGCTATCAGCACTGAGCGACCAGGTGGGATGTCCCTGTATGACTCAAGTCTCTCTCTGTCACGACAGAGATGATGGGTAACGCCAGAATCTATAATACAATCTGAGAGATCATGACAAGATGTAAAGGCAGTGGCACTACCTGAGGTACTGGCAGCGGCAGACGAACAAGCAGAAGCTGTTGCAGCAACATCTGAAGATCCACCTGGAGAATCAGTAGACGATTGAGGCATAATATCTCGTAGACGTGCCACAAGTTCTTCGAATCGGTTATCCGTAGTGGATGCCAACTGAGACGTGACATGCTCGGCTATACGTGCTGATGCAGGGAACCCATGCTTAGAGTAGCATGTATCCTCCGAGTGGCCTGTGCGATGACAGAATGAACACAGCTGACGAAAGCGACCTCCTCGTCCATGAGGTCCACGTCCACGACCAGAAGACTTACCACCTCTCCCACGCGATACCGCCATCGCCGATGGAGGTGGAGTAGATGTGCTGGAGGAAACATATATGCGACTGAGCCTCCGGTAAACATCCTCCATTGGAGGAATAACAGCATCGGCCAGTATCTGAGAGCGGGCTGCCTCATACTCAGGATCGAGCACTGCAAGTAGTACGCCCACCATGGTAGCATTCCGAAAGGTCTTCTGCTGCTCTGGAGTCGCGGTGAGTGGTATGGTGCTATATAGTTTCTCGAACATCCCTCTCAGGGACGTGTACAACAAGTGAAGTGGCCGCCCATTCTGCTTCATCGTGAATATATCATGCAGGAGCTGTAACATCTTGGTCTCGTTCCGCACTTGGGAATATGTAGCGGCCAGAATATCCCACATTGCCTTGGCAGTGGGCTGATGGAGGACATCATTGACAATCTCCATCGACAGTGTACCTGATAGCCAAACCTTAACATAAGAGTCATCGGCCTCCCACGAGGCATAGATCCCAGTCTTCTCTTCCGGCTCATCCTCGATAAGTATATGCTTCTTATCGTTTGACTTCAAGAGACTCATGAACTGCATCGCCCAGAGCTCATAGTTCATCCCATCCATCTTGACTATTGGCGCAAGACCTTTGAAGGCGCCTATGGAGGGCATATCGACTTTACTTTCTGACATTTAGCCGGAGATGAAAACTAGGGTTTGTAGACAAAAGACGATGTCTACATCAACCGGATAGGATTTGAGTGCATATGTAGACTTTATGCACTCAAATCCATGTCAAGTTATCAGCCGACGAGTAGTGAAGTGGCCGACGGGGGCTTGTGCGGCCGACTGGGGGGCTGGGAGGGGCCCGACGGAGAACTGGCAAGCTCGGCGGAGGGCTGGGGGGCCCCTGGTAGAGGGCTGGCGGGCCCAGCGGAGGACTGGAGGGCCCGACAGAGGGCTAGGGGGGCCCGGCGAGGGGCTGGCGGAGGGCTGGGGGTCCGGTGAAGGTGGGCGGCGCCGTCGAGAGGAAGGAGAGAGAGAGAGGGTGGGCGGCGGGGTTGAGAGGGTAGGGTTAGAGTTTTGGCTCTGATACCATGTTGGTGGAAATGAGTGAATTATTATTCCATAAAACCCTAGGCTCTCTTATATAGAGAGACCCTATGGGTTAAATACAAAAGAGTCCAAAGAATAAATAGAAAATAAGAAACGGTACATAATAGCATAACATAAGTCTCTACAGGAATCAAGTCAAATTAACAGATAGAATTCTCCAAAGTAAAGCCGTAGTCTGTCATTGATCTCCTCTCATCAACATTTGCAACATAGTCTGAATATTAATATCCAACAACCAAACACTCTGAATCACTTCTATAGATGAGGCCAATGTCTGATGTTCCTCCCAGATAGCGGAGAATCTGCTTAATTGCTTGCCATTGCTCCTTTCCTAGGTTGTCCATGAATATGCTAATATGCCATGGTAAACACAAGATGATGTTGTGAGCGTTGTTAGCATATTCATGGGCAACCTAGGAAATGAGCAATGACATGCAATAAAACAGATTTTCTGCTATTTGAGAGGAACATCAGGATATTGGTTGCGTCTACCGAAGTGATTAAGAGTGTTTTGTTGTTGGATATTTGAATTCAGACTTTACTGCATATGTTGATGGAGGAGATCAATGACGTGTTCCTTCTCTGTGTCTGACAGAGGTGTGAAATAAACTAAGAGATGAACATTCACATCAGATGGAGTAATTAAAGTCTTGATTATAGACATCCCAAATCTCATTAGATCCTTCTCAATGTGGTTCTTCTGAGATAAAAAAATCTTCCTTTCTGCATGATCCCTAATGATCTCCATCTCTAAAATCTTCTTTGTTGCACCAAGGTCTTTCATATCAAACTCTGAATCAAGGAGATTCTTCAGATCATCTATGGTACTCTTCTTCTTGGAAACAATCAACATGTTGTCGACGTATAATAACAGATAGATGAAGGACTCGTCCTCCACCTTGTTATCCTAAATACAACAATCGCATGGGCTCCTGTTGAACCCATGATCAATTATAAGGCAGTCAAACTTCTTGTACCACTGCCTGGGAGATTGTTAAAGCCCATACAAGGACTTCTTCAATCTGCACAGATGGACTTCCTTGCCTTGAAATGTGAATCCCTCTGGCTGGCTCTTGAGAATGTCTTCTTCGAGTTTACCATGCAAGAAAGTTGTCATCACATCTAACCGCTCCACCTCCAAGTCTCGATGTGCTACAAGATCTAGTAGCATTCTAATGGTTGCATGTCTTATATGGAAGAGAAAATATTTTTTTTGAAGTCTTGGAAGAGAAAATCTTGTTATAATCCACACCTTCCTTTTGACTGTAATCCTTTGCAACTTGGTGTGCCCTGTATTTGATGCCTTCACTGCCTAAGATTCTTGTTTTTTCTTGAAGACCCATTTGCATCCAATGACCTCCCTCCCCTTTGACAACCTTACAAGCTCCCATGTCTGATTCTTGTGCACATACTCCATCTCCTCGCCCATAGCAACAATTCACTACCCATACTTTGTCCCTACTATAGCTTCCCTATAAGTGGAGGGCTCTGGAACCTATACTTCAAATGCAACCATATCTTTAAATATGTATCTCTACAGAGGATGTATCTCTCTATGGGGTCGATCAGTAGCAACACTTGGTTGCCTCTCCTCTGTTTGCTCAGCTTTAGGCTATCTGTATCAACCTAATTACGAGTGGTGTAATAAACTATCATCTCACTACTTGGCGTCAGTTCACACTTAACCTGTTCATGCACGTCATCACCTGTCCCTACATCAACAGACTTGCTCCACGAGTGAAGTATGGAATTCTCATCAAATGTAATATTCCTGCTAATAACTCTACACTCAGAAGGGACCATATTTTGTACCCATTCACTTCCGCATCATATCTTTTAAACACCCATTTCTTTACCCTTGGTTCCAACTTCTCTTCACTAACATGATAGCATGCAGGACAAGTAAAAGCATGTAAAACAGAATAATCAATATGATTACTAGACCATACTTCCATAGGTGTTTTGCAGTTGATAGCAGATACGAAACATTGATTTACCAAGTAAAACGTTGTATTCATAGTTTCAGCCCAAAATTATCTATCAAGACCACCATTGGAGAGCATGTACCTTGCTCTCTCTAGAAGCGTCCTTTTCATTCATTCTGCACTGTGTCATATCTCTGACAGTATGGTATCTTACAACACCCTCATCCTTGCAGAGCTTATTGAACTCTGATAAGCAAAACTCCGACCCATTATCTTTACGTATACGCTTTACCTTCTTAGAAGTTTGGTTCTCTATCAACATCTTCCACGGATGGAAGCAGGATTAGAAAACAAACCCCTGGTTCACCAACTCAACACAGTGTGATGACCGTGAAAGCTCGATCTTTTATCTTATCAATTTTTATTTTGGTGATAATCCAATCTTACAGAGCGAGTTAGCGAGCTGTTAGGAGCACTATTCTCCCTGGAGACTGGCCCGGATTCTCACGACTAGTTGCACCTATTTCCAACCAGTATAGGTGTAAGTACGGACCGTTTCCGGCTACCCGATTACTTGAGTCATGAGGACAGTAGCAGAAGTTCGCCATGTTCCTGATTTAAGAAAGAACATGAACACCCTTGGAGTCTTGGATCTAAAGGATATAGGTACAACGCTGAAGGTAGAATTATGTAGGTTGCCAAAGCTGGGATAATTGTCATAAAAGGTAACAAGCAGAATAACCTATATATCATGCAAGGGTCTACAATCACAACTTATGTTGCATTGACATCCCAAGCCATGAAATTAGAGTCAAAATTGTCCCATATGCAGTTGGGATACATGAGTCAGATGGATATGAATACCCTCGGGCACTAGGATCTCATCGGGGATATCAAGGGATCCAAGGTGGAGTTTTGTGAGCATTGCGTGTTCAGAAAACAATACAGGAAGCAATTCAGTGAAGCTATTCACAGGATGAAGGATACGCTTGACTACATTCATGCTAATTGTTGGGGCCCTTCACATGTCCCATCTTTGAGAGGGACCATGTATTTTCTTTCTATTATTAACGATCACTCCAAGATGGTTTGGTGTATGTGATGAAGTACAAGAGCGATGTATTTCAGACCTTCAGACAGATCTACTCTTTATAAATCTCCACATCAAGATGGTGAGCAGGAGGTCTCGTAGATTGCCTCTGGCAGCACCGCTTTCCAGCACTCCTACCCGTTCATCTAGGGCAGCTTCAGAGAGCTCAAACCCGCTCTCTGAACCCGAATTCGCCTCCATCCTATTCCCCCTCAACCACTTTTCTTCTAACCCTGAGGTACAGACAGACAGGCCAGCGCGGCTCTACATTTATTTGACAGCATATGAGATAGGATCTTTTGCCTTTGCAGAGACCAGAGAGGTGGCCAACGATGATAGAACCGATGAGCAGCCTCAGACTTCATCATTTGTATTAGACCAGGCCGCCATCAACAACACACTGCTAGCTTCCTTGGAGACTATGCAGAGACAGATCAGAGACCAATGAATCTTCATAATGGAAGTGAGGAGAGAGATCATTTAGATGAGAGTTGGGAGAAAAGAACCAGAAATACCAGCTAGTGGTAGAGAAATACCCAAACATGAGGGTTGAGCAGACGACAGTCGCCAGGAGGAGCCGCGAGATCCATAGAGGCCAGCACACACCATGAGGCAGTTGCACAACCCTTGTGCAACCCTCACTCACCGATGGATCCAGTTGCCCGCCATCCTAGGTGATTTCGAGCTTCGCCCTCAAATGATTCAGCTAGTGCCTAAATTCCATAAGCATGCTACTGAGGAGCCCCACCTCCATCTGCGAGAATTTGAGATGATCTGCATCACCGTCCACGACAGGCTGATGGACAAGGACAACATCAAGCTGATAACCTTCCCATTCTCCTTGGTTGATAGAGCATCCTACTGGCTGAAACACTTAGGGAGGGTTGTCACAACTTGGGAGCAGCTCCAGACTGAGTACCTAAACAAGTATTATTCACTCGACCGTACCAATGCAACCAAAGCCATGATTAGCAACTTCACAGTGAACCCTAATGAACAATTCCATGAAGCCTGGGATCGTTTTAGAGAGCTTATTGACAGGTGTCCCTACCATGATATCAGCAAGCCCAACTTCGTCCAGAGTTTCTTCTGTGGGCTGAGACCTGAGCTGCAGGGGCTAGTAAACACCTCTTGTGGAGGTTCCTACTTTGTCCAAGACGAAGACCATGTCTGGGCCATCTATGAGGAGATGGCTGAAAACTACGTCGTGATGTCCCATACCCGTGTTTACACTCAGGGGAAGCCTCCCCATCATGCGACTTCATACCAGAGGATAGCATGCATTGAGGTTGGTCCTTCTTCCTCTTCTGCGGTAGCATTACTAGCAGAGTCTTCAGCTGCCGATATGGGTATCATCAACCAAAAGCTGGACCGGATGGAAATTATCGAGAAGAAGATGTGCCAGGGCCTTGACAAGCTCAATAGAATTGATGAGCTTGCCCAAACACTAAGTGACCTGAAGACTCATATCATGTGTCTCCAAGAGGCACATACAGCTTCCCAACCACATTCCAGGTCACGATCTGATCCAAGGAGCAGCTCTTCACAGCCATCCGTCTCGTACCGTCAGGTCCATCACATTCAGGCGAAGCCTATCCAGTCACTCTAGTAGTACCAGTTGCCGCCACCACATTCTTCAGATACTCAGTTTGTGGTGTATTATCCGGATCAGCCCTAGGCGTCCCTTCCTCCACCAGTCCACGAGCAGTAGGAGCCATTGATGGAAGTCAACGAGATTTGGTACTCCCAGTACCAACAACAACCCGGGATCCGTCGTGACCACCCAGATTTTCGATGGTCTACTAGAGGTGCTTCATCCCAACAACAACTTCCAGCACAGGCATGGCAGGGCGTCCAACAACAGCAGCCCCAATACTCATAATAGCCACAGCATGGTTCTCGACCCTCATACCAGGGTCAACAGTGGAGGCAGCAACAACCTCATCCTCAGTACCCACACCCTCATCCTCACTCGTACCAGCAGCATCAGAGCCATCCTCATTTACAGCGAGGCAACTCATCCGGTTCTCATTTGCACTCGTATGAGAACCCAACCCTTGATGATCTCGCTCGCATGCTTTCCGAGCAGCAAGCTACCTTTCTGCGAGAAATGGATGAGTTCTGACAGGAGATGAGAGAAATAATCATGGGTAAGGTCGCCATACATGCACAGATTGAACATAACCCTAACAATCTGAAGAGAAAGTCTGAGCAGGTACAGTCTACCGAGACCGCCTCTCCTAGTGATATTATGGATGACATTCATTATTTATTTGATGTTGATTTTGTGACACTTAAGAGCGGTAAGAAGCCAACTGGTGGCGACTCATCTAGGCGACACCACGATGCAGATTCTAGGGTGTCAGATGAAGTCAAGAGCGGTGCTGATGTCGCTAATTATGACGATGATGGTGGCACTGATGACACCAAGGATGATGATCTCGAGGACAATGCTGATGCCGTCATATCCCCTGTTGCTACATATAGTGGTGCTGATGCCACCAAATTTCCAGATGCCAGGCCATAGTGCGGTACTGAAGTCGTCAGTTCAGATGTTGTCGGTGGTAGTGATGCCACCAAGAGTCAGAGAATTGTGTACTCTCATGTACCTGAGGATGTTTTTAGAAAAATACAAAAAAGGAAAAACATCAAAAATAAAAAAATGTGAATAAAGGAAAGGTTTCTGTATCTCTTTGGATCCATCTGTTGTGATTGATGATGTTTGCATGGATTCCAACATTATGAATGCTCAAAAACCCACTCTTGACCCTCATTCTTCTGAGGAGGGTCCCTCTATCACATTCCCTCAAGCACTCTGCTTAGGGAAGGGCCTAAAAATAGAAAATCCCAAAAAGAGACAACAGATAGAGTTCAAAGAGCAGATGATAGACCGATTTCATATAAAGCTGACTCTTCAGGAGGTACTTGAGCATATCCCTCTATTCCAAAAGAACCTCAGAGATTCATCAAAATCCTAGCCACCGCCCAAGAGACGCCTGCTTAGCTGTTGGAACAATCCAAGCAATATCTTCTTCATCTCAGTTTATGTGCATTAAGAAGAAGCAGCATCAATACAGCTCTAGCCTACCGTGTGCAACTCCCCTCAAGTTTACGCCAATCAACCAACTCCATGCCACAAGAATTCATGTACGATGACCTTCTGTGCCTTTGTGCACATGCCACAAGACCTCACGCAGGTGGTGCACCCCTCCACTTCGCTTCCAACCTTTGTGCACAGGCCACATCCAACGATCCAGATTTCCGCCAACCTCCCTCCAAATCGCTAAAGCCCCTTTGCGCATCGCCCTCTCCAGGCCGTAAGAGGCGACTTGCAACTCACAACCTATCTCAGGCCAACTCGCAACCTAGATGGGTCCATACGTCACCATAGTGGCACCGTGGCGGAGCAAACTCATTAGGGACCCATCTTTGTTAGAGTAAGGATCTTTCATGTATAATCCTGCATAATCTCGAATGTTATCAGTTCCGGTACGTAGACCAAATAAGACAATGCAAGCTCAAGTTCCTAGATTCATGGAGATATAGAACAGCATATAAGTTCTCATGCTTGCATATCCATCATTTGAGTCTCCAACAATTATTCTAATCATTACATATCCGATTTGACCGATGGACTTTTATGCAAGCATACGTTTCATGCTTGTTTGAGGGTTGTGTGCCCATTGAGTTGTAACAGGGTAAATGGATCCTGGAGGAGATCCATTTACCACATCCAGTGTTTAGTCCCACATCGTCCAGTGGTGGGACTTGGAGGCTCTGGAGAGGCTATATAAGGAGCCCCAGACCTCTTGTATCCATTGAGAAAAAGCAATGAAGCATATGCCCCGTTGAGGGCGTCTCCCGTGGTTTCATCTCGCTCCTTACGGAGTAGGGTTCCACGTAAATCCCGCCGTTCTTTATTCTTCTTTATATTTTTCCATGTTCGCTTCCGCTTCCGATTTTCTAACATGGTATCAGAGCGGGTTCGATTCTCGAGGGTTTCTGTTTTTTGATTTATTCGAGAATCGACTGATAGATTTGATTCTTGTTTATTGGAGATTATTCTTGTTTATTCATTCTACGTCAACGAATGTCAATGTCAAGTTCTATGGTTTCTCATGAAACCCTAATCAAGTCACTCTGAGCGGCAACACATCCATCCGATCCATGCTCTGGTGATGCATGGTCCAGGTTCTGGCAACAATCCACCCTTTTTCCAGATCGTGCTCCTCCACAAGAAGCACCGCCACTAGGGTTACAGGCGGCAGAGCCCCACAGTATTGTCCATCCGATCTTCTCGAAGTCTAAGGCAGGAGCCCTAGCGGCTCCAGGCGCAGACGCTCCATACATGCAAGGGCTCCAGGCATCGAGCCCTAGCACACCCACCAGGCGGCGAAGCAGCTGCTCCCAGCAGGCGGTGACGCCCTCCTCGCGGCCCTCCTCGCGCGCGCGGTTCCCAGGCGCGACCCCAGGCCGCAACTCCAGATCGACGCATCTCCCAGTTGGACCTTCTAGTGACGGCGGCAAAACACCTTCTCCAAACCCGTGCGGCGCCCCGATCCCGTGCGGCGCTCCCACTGCGCGTGCTTCCAGCCTCCAGTCCAAGGCGGCGTAGCCCCCAGCGCCCAAGGCGGCGCAAGCTATCCGATGTCCAGCAGCAGGCGACGCCGCCCCAAAGGCCCCGGCGGCATCCTTCGACCTTCTCCAGCACGCAAGTCACAAGAGCCTCTCCAGTCGATCGTGCTGCCCTCCATCGGGCGTTACCACACGAGGCAGCACCTTAATCCCCGCGCGCGGCGCTCCTCTCTCGCCCTTCTCGAGCACGCAGTTCCCAGGCCGCGCGACTCCATATCCCTGTTGGCTCCAAGAGCGGTTCCCAGGCAGGCGCACGAGGAGCTCCTCCCTCATCGCGCAACCTCGCGCGCACCCAGGCATCCCAGGCGCGATCCAGGCGGAAGTCCCAGGCGCTCCCATCTCCAGCGGCACAAGACGAAACCCCAATACGGGGGATAGCTGGGAACCCTAGGCCCGCTGGCCTTAAAATTTTTTTTGTTTATTTGGTTTCCAGCCCACTTTTGACCGTGAGTGGTTAAAAAATGAGAAAAAAGGGGCTGGTTTGTTTTTTCTTTTTTTAAAGGAGGAAAGAAAAAAATGAAGAGGCGCGTACAATAAAAAGTCGTACGCTATTGCAAAAAAAAAGCGCGTACGAGAAAAAAAAGAGAGTTGTACGCAAATTGAAAAAAATGTGAAAGCCTGAAAAAAATTGAAACGGCTTTAAAAAAATGTGTCCAAAAAAATGATGATAACGGCTTAAAAAAAAGAAAAGAAAAGAAAAGAAAAGCCGCAAGGATGTTTTGTTTTCCCCTTCTATCTTTATCTTCTCCCAACTTGGTCGATGTCATGTTTTCCGACCAGTATGGGAGAAAGGGGGAGTATATGTAGAGTCACAGGCCTTCTTCCAGCCATATTCAGATGATCCAGATTCAGATTCCTGGCCAACCAGTTGTTCAGACTCTACAATCCGGTTTCAGACTCGACGATTGTCTTCCGAGTACAGACACGCACGAGTATGCGGTCATTGTTAGATGGGCATATGTTGCCATCATCAGTTCGAGGTCCCCATCATTCTTGTTGTTGTTTCGGCCAGAGTTTTCATGTGAGCCATAGGTACACCAGAGTAGTGCACCATTCTCTGTGCCAGATGGGAGAGACCCAGTTCTCCGAAGAGGAGACTTTTTCAGACTCCATTCTCCAGCGACCGTAGACTCCGAAGAGGATTGCACAGCGACGACCTTTTTCAGTTCGACCCTTTTCAGAGATGGAGCAATTGTCCACATCATTGTGGCGGTCCAGAGTACTCCTACGAGGAGACTCATTTCAGTTGCAGTGACTCTGACAGGCGCAGTTCAGAGCACATGCTCTCCGAAGAGGAGATTCAGAAGACTCACACTCCAGCCCGTTCGTCCTCCTCACCTGCACGGCATGAGAAGCAACGTCCTCCACTGCAACAATGTGTGCGTTGGATTGATATTGTCCGTAGTGTCCTGCAGTGTTGAGTTTAGTTTATTTCTGTTTGTCCAAGCTGAGCATTGCATGCTCCAGCTTGAGGGGGGGTGTTAGAGTATTTGGTTGTGTGCCCATTGAGTTGTAACAGGGTAAATGGATCCTGGAGGAGATCCATTTACCCCATCCAGTGTTTAGTCCCACATCGTCCAGTGGTGGGACTTGGAGGCTCTGTAGAGGCTATATAAGGAGCCCCAGACCTCCTGTATCCATTGAGAAAAAGCAATGAAGCATATGCCCTGTTGAGGGCTTCTCCCGTGGTTTCATCTCGCTCCTCACGGAGTAGGGTTCCACGTAAATCCTGTTGTTCTTTATTCTTCTTTATATTTTTCCATGTTCGCTTCCGCTTCCGATTTTCTAACAATCTTAAAACCGCAATCGCCTGGAGACCCTCCATCCCTTGGCAGCATCTCCCATCTTCTCGTCTCCAGCAACAGTACACTCCTCCTCGCAAAGTTTCGCCTCCAGCGACAATGGCGTCCTCCTCGTGAAGCTCTATCCCCTTCCCAGGCATGTACACCCCTCCAGCAAAACTCCAGGCGGCGACACCTCCTCCTTCTCCCTTAACATCGATGATGTAATGGGTTCTCAACAATGGAACCCTAAATCAATGATGAAGGCCCCCCCTCCACCCCTCCTTTCTTATGTTGCATACGCGGGTTATATTAAGAAAAAACTTTGGGGGGAATTGTTTGAGCCCATGATGGGATGCAACAATAAAATGGGGGTTTTGGACCCATGGTTGGAGAAAAAGGAAGAAGAAGAAGTTCTCATTTGGAATAAAAGGGATGATCAAAGAAAAAAGGGAAGGCCGGTCAAAAAAAGGAAAAGGAAGCGGAAAATGGAGCGGCTTTAAAAAGAGAGGTTTTTGAAGAAAAAGGCGATCATACAAAAAAGCTGTAGGAAAAAAAGAGCAGGATGATATTAATTGTTTCTCCTAACTTGATCATCCATATTCTTCATTCTATAAGTATGGGAGAAAAGAGAGTGTGAATAGGGCATATTTTTTCCTTCGTGAAATGTATCTACGGGAGTTTAACCTCGTCTATCATCTTCTACTAGTGGCTCCGCAACAAATGCAATCTTTGCATCAGATATCTTTTCCCGATCATTTTGTCCCTAAACATGTGAACTGACTCCATGTTCCCATAAGGAAAATAGGAGAGGCCATCTTGGGTTCAAGCATAGGAAAGACCCATTGGGAGGTGTCTAACCCTCCACTATTTCAAGATATGCATAGGGGAACACCACTCTACTTCTGATGTTCGACTTCGGCATCAACTCTAGATGGACTTTTCTACATGAGATCATCTCAGACTTCTACTGCATGTCCACGACTGACAGACTGACACTTTAGACTGCTACTACTATCAGCCATCTTCACCGAGCATAGATTACTTCCTCGGATGCTTTCCCACGACTTACTACTCCATGCTAGACTTCTTCTACAGTGACTCTACTCCAGGCATGACGTTCGTCTCAACGACTCTACTTCAGGCATGACCTGGTCGTCACAATGACTCTACTACATGCATAACCTAATCGTCGCAGACTCATCCTTATGCGAGGTCTTCTCCCAGCAGCAACTACTCCGAGCATGTTTCCTTCTATCTCTCTCAGATGTATCGAGGGAAGATATGTTGTATATATTCTTTTGTTTCAAGTTGCAGCTTTCTTAGCTCCAGCTTGAGGGGGATGTTGGAGTATGTAATAGAGGTTAATGGGATCTCTACAAGATCTAATTACTCCCCGCTCATGTTTAGTCGTACATCTATTTATGGGAATCATTCTGTCTATGAGGATATATAAGGAGCTCCACATCCCCTGTACTCATTGAGAGATTGCAATAGACCATCCGACCCATAGAGGCCTTCTCCTGCGGTTTCATCCTGATCCTCATGGAGTAGGGTTCTTCGTAAAACCAAGATGTTTATGTTTAATTCATTGCTTTGATTATCGTTTCGCTTCTACATTATTTATTTTCAACGTGCCTCATTTATAGAAGCGATTCAGAGTGTTTGGTTGATAGATATTTAGATTCAAACCATGCTGCAAATGTTGATGGGAGGAGATTAATGACGGGCTACGTCTTCACTTTGGGGAATTCTATCATAGTTGGAAGGTTATCTTACAATCATCAGTTACCTTTTCTACCATAAAGGCAGAGTATATAGCTCTGATGGAAGATGAAAAGGAATGCATCTGGTTGAAAGCCTAGTTGGAGACCTCGGTATATAACATGATCATGCTATAGTATATTGTGGCAGTCTCAGTACAATATGCTTAGCCAAGGATCAGGTGCATCATAAGAGACCAAGCATATAGATGTCAGGTATCACTTCATTCATTCTGAGAAGAGGATCAAGGTGAAGATGGTCAACACATCGGATAATCCAGTCGATATGTTCATGAAGGTGGTTCCTGAGAGTAAGCTCAAACACTGTTTGGACTTGCTCAACAACGACTGTTGGTAGTAGCTCTAAGGAAAGGTCGGCGGTGATACAGTGAAGTTCGGCAAAGCTTCTCAGAGGATTCAATTCAAGGTGGAGATTGTTGATATGCCTTGAATCCTACCTATCTGATCCATGTTGAGGAACCATTTGATGCTCCTCCAGTGCCAACATACCCTACCGGCAACCTGGGAGGTGGCTAGGGGGAGCAAGTGTCTCCCCCGTGGGGCAACCCCCCGTCTTGAATTTTTTTCTTATATGGGTATTCGGATCCATCTAGACTTTGGGATCCATTTTGTACGGGAGTAGTATACAAAATCCTTAGGGTTAGGGATCTCAACAACCTATGTATTTTTTCTCTGCATAGTGAAAACCGGTCACCGCCGCCCTAGCACGTAGCCCAGTTACGAGTTAACCTTGTAAATATGTGTCTTCATGCTTGCTTGATTGGTCTTTTTTGTGCATGCTTCCGCGATTGGCAACAAGCCACATCATCAATCCCCTGCACCAACTTTTTACCCATCAGTCTTCACAGAATGGCTATCCCAACAGGTACAACGGTGGTCGATCACATCTCATGACCATTGTAGAAGAAAAAACAATAAGAAGAACAAATAGTACTCCCTCCATTACCTCCCCCCCCCCACACACACACAAACTCTTCATCTCTCATTTGTCTTCTCTTGTGTTGATTTGTGGTGGCAATGCCTCCACCATGCATAGCCCAAGTACAAGATCCATTATTGTGTTCTTATAAGGACACTACATAAAAATGAGTCAATTCTTGTCAAGATTATGACTGTGATTCTGATTCTCAATTCTGCAACCTAGTCGAACGAGCAAGTGACAACGTTTACTAGTAATTTCCATGACACCACCGGCTTTTTGTTTGAAAGCTCCTGAATATTTACTAGGACCAGATAAATAACTGAAGATATTTGTATGTCTAGGTTGGATTTATATATCGAGAATCAAGGTGTCTGCAATTTTATATGTTTATAAAGAATGCAAAACAAGTTACATGTTCATTTATCTACATCCACCGTATGCTGACATTCCACATTATATTGGAATATAGATGTGGAAAGGTACTTTCTGCTATCTTCAAGACTGCTTAGTTATCCTTTCAAAAAAAAAAAAAAAAGACTGCTTAGTTATGTGTAGGGGCCATCTCTAATGTTTCTCTTTGTGGACCAGATTTTTATATACGGGGAACCTGCTTCATCTGAAGGTTGCAGTTACCATGACAACTCTCCTTATTGGGACTTCTCTGATGAAGATATCTGAGGTGTTCTGGAAATTCAGATTCATTTTACAGCATTGTACCAGTAAGTCGACCAAGTTAGCATTGGAGGATGGACATGGCTCCATCACAGGAAAAAAATCCCATCCCTCTTGATTTATACTTTGAACATCCGTGTCCCACGTGAGATACTGATGCATTTTAAATGGATCTTGAGGATCTGAGTAAATGTATTACAGAGCCCAATTAAACATCCAATTAAGAGTTCACCCTATATATGTTTGTTAAAGCTTTGCAAACTTATACAAAGAATTATAAGGCCACCTTCTGGGATTTCTACGGGCAGAATCGTACCTTCTTCACCTTTCTCATACTGTAAAATGGAGTTTTTTTTTTTGCAATATATCCTATCTAATCCTAAATATATATGTCTGACTCAAGAGACCTTTGCAACCCCTGCGTATGAAACTATACCAGGCATTAGAAAGGGATTGCAAATTTCTCCTGTTTAAACTGCACATATATGTTTGTGGATCTCTCCTAGTTTGGGATCTGAGATATCATCCAGAAATACATGTAGATGGAATGTAGTTGTCTCTCTTTTTATTTTCATACGGTTTGTTATTGGCTGTCCCCTTCAGAGATAGTCTTCAGAAGGTTTTTTTACTGCTTGTCAGGATACTGTTTCCATATTTCGAGGAGCTGTGGGTCATATTATAGTTTTCTAAATATTGTTCTGTCTTTCGTGTCATCCATCTTATGTGATATCCACATGTTGGCAAGCTTTCTCTCTTTCAATTTTTCTCTGTCATTTCGACATAAGATGGTGATAGAATGACCAAACAACACCATCAGCTACGAACGTTCAACATTCTAAAGGAAATGGGACGTTATCTTTCAGCTCCTTCCTCTGCAGAGGCATCTGGATTATCGATGCGGACGGATATCTGGATATTTCCTTGTCCGATTCATTCCCACGTATATCTTATGCAGATTTTAACATATGGATTCTTATCTAATTCTAAAATATATAAAAAATATGGATATCGCTTTGACATCCACAAATAGTTGTATCCTATAGTTTTAGATTTATATGTAATTATATATAACAAGATCATTTTTCTTCTTTAATCATCTATAATATAATTGTTATGAAATAAATTCATTTACTATATTCGTTTCATGTGTAACCTCAAAATATATGTTTTAAGTTGATGTATATGGTAAATATGCTATAATCCGTATCCATTTTATATCCATAGTTTTTTAAAGTTCATGATAACTTTCGTATATGTCAATATTTAGCATCGAAAATTATATTGCTTTACCGAATGAGGAAGGACGAGGAAAAAGAAAAGGTAGGTTATGGTGAGTGGGAGACAACAAGAAATAGTAACGTTTAGGGCCGGTTAGATTGTAGGATACGAGATAAGGAGAGATTAAGTTGTTGTATCCCACATTTTTTCCATTTGCAGGTATAGGATTCCGAGGTATAGGGAGGAAGGATAGATAATAATTACGTACTACTCTTTGTTCGATTGGCAAAGTAAGGATACATGATAGAAGTTAATTATTTCTGTTGAGCTTTTGTGCTTTAGAAAAATACATTTCATATATAATAGAATTTTCATGTACGTCTTAACTTCGACATTGAAATATAATATGCAATTAATAATACGTAAGTTTCTACGGACAGAGAAATTAAAACGAAACATTATGTGCTTTATAGCATAGGATATTTAATACATACACCCAATACGTTATTAGGATTCCATGATAATGATCCCTGGCGACAATTTCACACGTAACATCCGGCAAGTCTTCAATATCATGGCAGCATGAAGATCCATATATTATAATGTCAATATTTGGTAAGAAGAAATGTTACCTTTAGGCCATTCGTTTGGAGAACAAGTACATGAATAAGGGATCAATTTCCCGTCCGACGTGGTTCTCAAGTGTACGGCTATTCCCATCTACATCACATTATTTCATCTTATTCCACAATTATTCCTATCTTTATTCCAGCTTACATATCCTTATTCTATCTTATTCTCTTTATTCATATCTTTCCAGCCGAACAGAGAATAGACCCTTATTTTTCTTATTCCCCATCCTTATCCTGCTTATTCCCAAACTGAACGCCACCTTAGGGTGCGTTACGTTCGGGAATAATTATGAATAATGATGAGGAATATTATTCATGTTTGACCAGAAGGATATGAAAAAGCTGAAATAAAGGTAAGTAAAGTGGAATAATGACAAGAATAAGGGTGGAATAAGAGTAGGGAGAGATGCACATGTGGAATTGAGAGGAGGGGAGGGGAATGGTGTCCTTATTCTTGGGAATAAGGGTAGAGAGAGATGCACATGGGGAATAGAGAGAGATGCACATGGGGAATTGAGAGGAGTAAGGCATATCCTAGGATAGTGCTTAAAAGCCTCTCGTAAAGATTTAATGATAAAATGTCAAAATGTCTGGCCACTACAAATGGGGGGAACTTCAAGTCACCTCAAAGGGGTTGGTTTGCTTGGAGGACAACACGAAACACATGGTCCTCAAGGAGACAACAATGGTCCACTGGGAGCAAATCTTCTGTTGTAGTGAAAACTGTAGCTATAATTATAACAGTGATGTTGTAATCTTCTTCCTTTTTTTGAAAAAAAACTTTTCAAAAATCGAATCATATGGATTGAATCTATATGAATAATGTTCTACGTATCTATCAAATTTCGTTCAAATCTAACATTTCTAGCTATTTCGTCTTAATGACCAAACGTCCAATTCTTTTCTAAATGGGTTATAAATTCCTTAAATTTGACTTTTTTTAACCATTAAGATAAAATAGCTAAAAATGTTGGATTTAGATGAAATTTGATAAGTATATAAAACATTATTGATAGATCCAATTTATATGGTTGGATTTTTTTAAATGTTTCTTTGCAAAAAAAATGGGGATCACATCATCCCACTTAGAGAGAGAGAGGGGGGATCTGCTTCCCACTTTTAACCGATACTAACGAGAGAAAACATGCAACTTGATGATTGATTTTTGTAGAACTTCTACTTTAAGGTCTTGTTCGTTTGGAGGATAAGAGTAGGAATAATGGGGTCAATTCCCCGCTCGATGGGGTTCATGAGAGTACGGTTATTATCATCCGCATCTCATTATTTCACCTTCTTCCACCCTTATTGTAAGGTCTCAAGCTTAGGTATACAATCTGTTATCGAGGAAAACTAATACTAACAACTTGTTGAGTTCTGGTCCAATTGGATCCGTTGACAACCACCCGAAATCCTTAAGCACAAGCTGTCAAGTAGTAATCCACATCACTAAATCACACCCATACTTCGTGAGTTTTAGATGTTGGGCTATTTTTGGGTTGAGGTGTTACATTTATTCCTATCTTTATTCCATCTTACCTACCCTGAATCCACCTTATTCTCCTTATTCTATCTTTCCAACCGGGCAGAGAATAAATCATTATTCTCTTTATTCCTCATCCTTATTCCTGTTTATTCTTGAACCGAACACTTCCTAAATAGATTCGTTGGAAGATGTAATTGTTGATAAATTCAGTGCTTACATTAAACGAGAAAAAGAACATTGATCATGAAAAATTCATTTTCGTGATCTATCATATGTTTAATCTATCTTGATAGTTTAGAATTTCTTAAAAAGTCCAACTTAGCAGTCAAGCAAAGAAGATGTGATCAATTTCTAAAATCAAAATCATTATACAATCATGGTTGAGATGCTCACACAAATCATTAAATAAATGGGAAAAATGTTGGGAAAAGATTGTGTAAGACAAACTTAAACATTCAACATGATGGAAAAAGAATGAAAGTCACACTTAGATAAGAGTGAATTCATTTTTCTTAGGAAAAAGGGGAATTTATAGTTAAGATGCGCATCCAAAAACTGCTTCATTTGATAATACAAGGTTACAAGTACAAAGGCTAAAGTAATACAAATAAAAAAATCACAGAGATCGATCGCAACTTAGTCTTCAACTTGGCATGCTCTCAGCTAGGGTTGGGCATTGGGTTGGGCCGACCCGACCCGACCCAAAACCCGACCCGTATAACCCGACCCAAACTCGAACTCGAAATTTAATGGGCAGGCTGTGGGCCCTAAAACGAGCCCATATTGATTATCGGGCCGGGTTTGGGCCTGAGAAGGCCCAAACCAGTTAGCCCGATAGCCCGACCCATTCAAAAGTAAGTATATTCATATCTAGTACGGTATAATTATATCAATTATATTCATGTTCATTCCAAATACCATGTTCTAACTTTAATATCCTTATTCGAGTGTAGAATAAATGCTTAGACACATTAATAATCATATCCATTAGTGGATTGAGGATATCATTACATTAATATACAAGATTATTACATTAATATGCAAGAATGGAATATGTGTCCTCAAGTGTTACAGCATGTACAACTGTAAGTAACTAATCTGTATTGGGTCATAGTGCCTGCATCTACAATAGAATATGTAATGGTAAATTGAATGGTGGTTTAAGTCGCCATATTTTTACCACATTTGTATTTCCAACATACAACTAATGTTAAAATCACAAATTAGTTAGCATGCTTTATAGTTTTAAACATGCGCACATGCATAAGAAACAACCACACAAATGCAAGAAGAATGGAAGACATGATATTGGTATACATAGGTGTTAAATTGGGACGGCCCGACCTGAACCCGACCCATTTTGTTTGGGCCGGGTTTGGACTTGGGCCTAATTTTTGAAAAAAAATGGTCCTAGGTCCGACCCGTTAGCCCATATTCTAAAATGGGCTTGGGTCGGGCCAAGGCGAACCCAGCCCGAGCCCGGCCCATGCCCAACCCTACTCTCAGCAGTCTCCACGTGGAATTTATCCTTCATAAACATTATCTGTTTCTTGCCATACAAAGAGCCTAAATCAGTGAAATCGTGATAACGACTCCGACTAATCCTTCTAAGAACTATGTTAGCTCAACCCAAGAGAGTCCCAGAAGCTTCCAATCGCCAGATGAGATCAAGGCAACAAGAGAGACCCACTCTCCTCTCCATCTCCTAAAAAGAAAACGATGACACAAAATCCGTATTTGGATTGTTAAGTTGATTGAGACATATTTTTTGCATTTGTAATAAAGATGTATAGTTTTTTATTTAGAGCAATCAGATTTTATAAAATTACGGCATCCTTCATCTGCATGCTTATTGATAACGACATAACAAAATAGCAACACCAGTTCAAAATCAAAGCTCCAAAATAATTTCTCTGCAAATCTCCTCGAAATTACTCTTTCACAAAAGGTCGACAATTATCACAATCATCATATAAATAAGAAACAAATAGAAGCGATACATATTAAATAATAAATGTAAAATTTTACGAAGATACAAGTATAAATTCAATCATTTTTATATTAATCGACGTAATCTAATAATTCTAATTTCTCAATATGATTTCAGATTTTATCTTCATTCCTTCTCCTAATCCAAATAGGACTTCATTAATTAGACTCTCTCTCTAATCTCTATATATAAGATGACCTACTAGAGTTCGTTCTCTCGTCAACACACAAAATCCTAATCTCTTTACTCTTGGCAATTGTTCTACTTTCGTTGTGTCTTCTTCTTCTTCCTCCAAGGACATGATCACTCTCTGCGGCAATGACTACATAGAGTTCGAGATGGCAGAGGAAGTAGCCTTCCAATCAAAGGTGCTCTAGCAACTCGTGGAGGGCATCGACGGTGCTGCTGGCGCAGTCGCGCTCCATAATGTCTCTTGTAAGATCCTCGAGAAGGTTGACGAATATTGTGAGAAGCACATTGAGAAAGCCTTCATGGGGAAAGGGATCCCAAGAAGTGGGATGAGGAGTTCATGAAGAAGAACCATACGGATACGCTCCATGATCTGATACTGGATAAGAAGCAAATTAGATGGAGAGAGTATGGATTAATGCAAAAGGTAGAAGTTAAATTTAAAACTTCTTTTTAGTTTAAACTTGAAAATTGTATACAAGACTTTAACTTTTAAAAGACGAGGACTACAAAGCTTACAAAAAGAGAAGAATTTACAATACTCGGAAGGACTCTTGAGAGACTCTTGTGGTGGTATTGGATGTACTGTGCTTCTTATTTTTGTTATCAAATAAAGACCGCTTGCATGGTATTTATAGGTCCTCCAAGGAGGTGGAGATATTTTGGAGAAAGAATCTAGAATCCTCTTTCATGCTTTCCCCTTAAGTAGAAATATCTATATATTTTAGTGGAAGGTGGAGAAATATCTAAGATATTTTCTCCACCTCTCTCTTTTCTAGAATCTTCTTATAAGTGAATTCTCTCAAAATTATATGAGTAGAGGACTTTAGGCCCATAAGTGCAAGGGCCCATTAATGGACAAATTACATATATTTTCAATACCCTCTCTTAATTTCCAATTTGTATGATTCGTTTAAAGTGTTGGAACTTTTCTACTGGAAGTGACTTTGTAAAAATATTTGCAAGTTGGTCCTCTGTGCTGATGAACTCCAGTTTGATGTCTCTCCACTAGCTCTCGTACATAATGATGATGAAGTGCAATATGTTTTGTTCTTCTGAAAGATTGGATTCTTTGTCATAGTAATAGCTGACATGTTATCGCATAGTGTAGTTGTTGGAAGAACATTCTCTTCTTGAATATTACAAAATCTTCTAAGCCATACAACTTCACATGATGCACTCATAATTAAAATATATTCAACTTCTGCAGGAGAAAGAGCTATGGTCTTTTGCTTCTTAGAACTCTAATATATGACTTTAGATCCAATGCAAAATAAATAATATGATGTATTTTTCTAACATATATAGATCCAGTCCAATCACTATCTGAGTAGCCTTTGAGAGAATTATCTTCTTTTGAAGTATATTTAATTACAAAATTCTTGATACTTTGAACATAACGAAGAATCCTTTTTGCATATGCATAATGAAGTTTTGCTTGCTCATAAATCTTGATACAACACTGACTGCATATATTATAGTTGGTCTTGTATTGGTTAAATATAACAAGGAGTCTACAAGAACGTTATAAAAAGAACCATTAGCTTCTTGAGCTCCATCATTTTTAGAAAGTTTTGTATTAACAGCCACATGAGTTGCTTCTGGCCTTTAATTTGACATATGAATTTTCTTGAGAAGATAATAACATATTTTTCTTGAGAGATAAATAATTTCACCTTCTTTTTGTTGAACTTGAATACCAAGAAAGTATCTCATAAGATTGAGATCTGTCATTTCATATTCTTTCATCATTGCTTTCTTGAATTCTGCAATTATCTTGAGGCAATTGCTTATATATAAGATCATCAACATATAAGCATACAATGAGAACATTATTCATACCTTTATTCTTCACATAAAGATATGGCTCATTAGGACTTCGTAGAAATACCTTATCACAAAAATATTCATCAATTTTATTATTTTGGGCTCTTGGTTCCTGCTTTAAGTCACACAAGGCTTTGTGGAGACGATAAACCTTTTCTTCATAATCTTTGAAGATATATCCTTGAAGTTGTTTAATATAAACATCTTCTTCAAGATATCCATTAAGAAATGCAGATTTAACATCGAATTGATAAACTAGTAACTTCTTTTGAGTAGCAAGTGCAAGCAAGGTTCTAATTATCTCCATATGAGCAACATCTGCAAAAGTTTCCTTATAATCAATACCTGACTGTTGCGAGTAGCCATTAGCAAACAGTCAAACTTTATGTTTGTGAATGGAACCATCTTCATTATATTTCACTTTATAAATCCATTTAAGATCAATGACATCTTTATCCTCATGTCGGTCCACGAGCTCCCAAGTGTGATTTTTATTGATGACCGTAATCTCTTCATTCATTGCTTGAATACATACTTATTCTATAATTGTTTCTTCAAATTTTTGTGGCTCACAAGAAAATAAAGCAATAGCAGAATATGATGCATAAATTTCTAAAGAGATCGTACCTTTTGTTGTGGATATTCTGCATCAGATACATTTGGCCCAACTGGTCTTCGAATTGAACAAAAAATATCTTCATTTTATTTGTCTTTTTCAGATGCATTTGCTTTTGTGCTACTGGAGTGTCTTCCCATTTCCATGAAGGTTTTTCATCAAAGATGGCACCTTTTGATATAATTAGTCTTCCTTTTTTAGGCTCATATAATCTTTAAGCTTTAGATTCATCATAATATCCAATGAAGATATATTTTTCTACTTTTTCATAAAAGTTTTCTTGTCTGACTTGAGATAGATTATGAGCATATGCAATAGATTCAAATATTTTCAAATGTCTAACCTTGAACTTCCTTACATACCAAGCTTCATAAGGTGTTCTATCCAACAATTCTATGGTAGAAGATCTATTCAATATATAAATAGCAGTATTTACTGCCTCTGCCCAAAGTCTGATAAGAAGACCCTTGCCTTTCAGCATACTTCTTGCCATCTCAATGGTCATTCAATTGCTTCTTTCAGCTATTCCAATTTGCTAAGGAGTATATCTTGTTGTTAACTCTTTCTTGATTCCTTGAGAAATGCATAATTCTTGAAATTCTTTAGATGTAAATTCTCCTCTACTGTCTTATTGGAAGACTTCTATTTTTGTTCCACTTTTCTTTTCAACAAAGACTTTAAACTTGATGAAAATATAAAAGATTTTCGACTTTTTTTCAAGAAGTAAACCTACATCATTCTATTATAATCATTAACAAATAATAGAAAGTACATGGCTCCATTGATAGATGGGCATCTGAGTGTATCAACTCAAGTAGAGCTTTTGCTCTCCATGATGTCTTCGTAAAAGGCAATATAAACATCTTGCCATATATGCATCCTTCCCATATGCTTTCATCTTTCTTGATGAATGGAAGTTTGATAACCAAGTTCCTCTGCTTTAATAGCATGAGGTTTCTAAATTTAAGTGTCCATATCTTAAATACAATAACATGGAATCATCTTCATTTATAGCTTTTGGAGCATAGCCTTCTTTTAAAGGCAATGGTAATGGAAAGACTTTATTTGGAGCCATTTTAATATCTGCAATTAGTAGTTTCATTTTTTTATCAAATATTTTGCATACTCCATTGTCAAATCTAAGAGAATGTCCATTATTCATAAGTTGGTCCACACTTAGAAGACTCACAGTTAAGCTAGGAACACAAAGAACATAATGAATGAGTTTAGAAGTATCTTTCTTTGTTTGTACTACAATAACTCCTTTGCCTTCCACATTTTGTATCTTTCCATATCTATATTAACTTGTGAACTATTCTCTTTCTCAAGGCTCACAAATGCATCTTTGTTCCCTTTCCAATTTTCCCCTTCATTAGTTTCTTTAGTATTCATGTGGTATAGATCCTCAACAGTCTCAAAGAGAAAAAGTACGAACTAGTCAGTGGAAGTAGTGTGGTCAGGTTTGACCTGGGAAGTCTTAGCTTATCTAAAAACAGAAAGGTTTAAACTCAATAGTGATGGCTAGGTTTTTTCAAACGGGTCTAAAATGCATCCTCACGGAGGTGCGAAGATGAGTTGTTGCTGATGCGACCCACAAGAAACCGCCTTGGTCATTCAATAAGTACTCACAATGTAAATATAAGCAATAAAAAGTCAAAAATGTGAGGTACAATTTATTATACACTACAAATAAAATGTATATCATGTAAGCATGTAGACATCGATCCGCAGAGAGCAAAATTAGGTAGCCTATGATTATTGCTAATAAATGGTATTATGTACATACTTATCTTTTTGTTTTTGTGGGGTTTTGATTTTTTAAATTAATAATGAATATAAATATATAATTTAATAATAATAATAATGTAGATATATACATATTTTCATATAGGACAAGATATAAGAAAGAAAAGAGAAAATCAATTACAAATAAGAGTGTACATTTATAGATAATAATTTCTTTTTTATTTTGCAATATTATTATTATTATTATTTAAATTTCTTTTTAATTTTTGCAAATAAAATGAAAATATAATTATATAGAATATAGAAAAGGGAAGATGTTCTGTGTAACATCCAAGCTGGTTGTTACACGGAACAATTTCCCCTAATTTTTTTATTTTTTTTAAAACTTTCACCATGTATATATATATATATATATCCCTCCTATATGTCATTAAAATTTCATCAAAAACAGTCATATGCCCTCCATTTAAAACAGGTAATTTTAACAGGCTCAAATTTGTTGTAATCGACATGTTCTGGATGGAGGGCATATGAGTCTCTGTTTTCGACGAAATTCGAATGACATATAGGAGGGATATATAGATAAATATACATAGTGGAATTTTCGAAAAAAAAATAATAAAGGGGAAATTGCTCCGTGTAAGAGCCAACTTGGCTGTTACACATAACAACCTCCCCGTCCTCTATAAAATATATTAATGCATAACATAAGTAGGTAGATAACATAAATATGTATATATACACACACACACATGTAGGTAGTATGCAATATACATATATATAGTTCAGAAATATAAGCAGAATATTTTTGTTCTTATAAGATTTTTCTCATATTTTTATGATTTTTCTGGATTTTTTTGCATATTTTATGTATTTTTAAAGTAAAACAATCCTAAAACAGGGATTAAATAAATAAGCCGAATTGATTTTAAGATTAAAAATAGCAAATAAAGTTCAAAATTCTCCAAATCAATTTTAATAGATAGATATTAATATAAAGAAATCCATAAATAGAAATTAATATTTTTGGAGTTCTTGGGGATTTTATATCTTTTTTACTGGATTTTGGAGATTTTCTAATTTTTTATTTTTATCATTTTCTATTTTTAGGGCTTTTTGGTCTGGAATTAATATAGAGTAAAATAATCAACATATATTTTTTTGTAATTTTTAAGGGCATTGTAATATTTTTTGGCATTTTTAAAGCTAAACAGGGAATTTATCCTCAGCGTTTGAATTTTACTAAATATATCAATGCCTAAAATGTAAATTAAAAATCAAAATATTAAAATATGGCATCCTAGGCATTTACATACAATTTTGCAAAATTAAATATAGAGGCTATTTTTAGCTAGAATAAACAAGTAATGATATGCAATAATCTGGCAGGAACCTATTTGCAATTAAAAGAAACATTTCCTTCATTTCCAAACTCTATTATAAAATCCAGGGCAATATACATTTTTTTCACAACCTTTATGCAAATACATATTAGTCCAGGATCCCATGAATAAATTTTCCAAAAATATAACACTAAATATGCAATTTTGTGTATTAAAAATAAATATAAGAAATCGAAGGGGTGTGCTTGCAAAATATCCAACCCACTGTCCAGCCACGTGAGTTGAGCTAGCGTGGACCTATAGGCAATATACATGGTGGAATTTTTAACTGTCTCAAATTTATTGTAATCGACCTGTTCTGGATGGAGGGCATATGAGTCTCTATTTTTGATGAAATTCGAATGACATATGGGAGGGATATATAGATAAATATACATGGTAGATTTTTTGAAAAAAATAAAAAATAGGGGAAATTGCTCCATCTAACAGCTAACTTGGTTGTTACACAAAACAACCTCCCTGTCCTCTATAGAATATATTAATACATAATATAAGTAGATAGATAACATAAATATGTATATATGTATTTATATACATGCAGGTAGTATGTAATATACATATATACATAGTCCAGAAATATAAGTAAAAACTTTTTTATTCTTACATATTTTTTCTCACATTCTTATGATTTTTCTGGATTTTTGTGCATATTTTATGTATTTTTAAAGTAAAAAAATCCTAAAATAAGGATTAAAAAAATATACCGAATTGATTTGAAGATTAAAAATAGCAAATAAAGTCCAAAATTCTCTAAATTAATTTTAATAGATAGATAATAATATAACAAAATCCAGAAATAGAAATTAATATTTTTGGTGTTTTTTTGGGATTTTGGAGCTTTTTAATTTTTCATCTTTATTTTTTTTCTATTTTTAAGGAATTTTGGTCTGGAGTTAATATAGAGTAAAATAATCAACATATATTTTTTTTTAATTTTTAAGGGCATTATAATATTTTTTAGTATTTTTAAAGCTAAACAGGGAATTTATGCTCAATGTTTGAATTTTAATAAATAGATAAATGCCTAAAATGCAAACTAAAAATCAAAACATGAAAATATGTCATCCTAGGCATTTACATACATTTTTAGAAAATTAAATATAGTAGCTATTTTTAGCAAGAATAAACAAGTAATAATATGCAATAATCTAGCAGGGACCTATTTGCAATTAAAAAAATATTTCCTTCATTTTTGAACCCTATTACAAAATCCAGGGGCAACATACAAATTTTTGCAAAATTAATAAATTAAAAATACCCTAGAAGGGCCTTTTATGCAAATATACATTAGTCCAGGGCCCCATTTCCCAAATATACAACACTGAATATACAATCTTGTATATTAAAAATGAATATAAGAAATCAAACTGCAAAATACCCAACCCATGTGTCCAGCCACATGATTGAGCTAGCATGAACCTATAGGCAAATACATGGCAGTACGAGGAGGTATATGCAATTTCCACACATTTATTTACACTAGACAAATATTTGAATATTAAAAAGAAATATAACAAGTTGGAGGGGGGTCTTTTTAATTTATCCCTTTATTTACGTGCTGATAGACGATTGGATGTGTGCCACTTAAGCGATCAACAATCCCGATGAACCGTTACCGCTTCGCAAATCGACGCCTTGGATTAGTTCTGGCCCCGGATCGACGGTGGAGGGGGCCAAGATCGAACGATGACTACTTATTCTGGAGCGGCCTGCTTGATCTGACGGTTTCAGAGTGCCTTGAAGAATACTCCAAGAATAGTCCGTTGAGTTGCTTGGATTCGCTCCTTCTCTCTGCTCTAAGCTCCTCCTGAGCTGCTGAGATGTTCTACGACATCCTGATGGAGATCCGCATCGAATGACAGTGGTTGATGAATCCGGGACCCACCGATAAGGTCCTGGAAGGTTGAAGAATGTCCGGCCACCTGGAGCATCATTTTCCCTCTAAAATTTGACCCATTTTGGGTCCTTTGATGTGTTAACCTGCAGAGGAAGAACCCTGGGCTTGAGGAAATTCGCCTCGACCCAATTTGAAGCTGTTATGTGGGGTGAATAGGTTTAACGGAAGTGCTCCGATGAATGGTAGTGGAAGGAGCATGGATCGGCTGATCTGAGCAAGATTCGGTGGAATGAAAGGGTGCTGGAGATGGAGAACATGATGGGGAATACATGATGGCGGAACAGGGTCGAAACAAGGTCAGAGTCACGATGGAACACGACCGGAGCGGCGAGCTCCGACGATCGAAGTTCTAGATTCTAAGCTAATTGAATGATCTTAACACTAAAGTAAGTGCATAATTAAAATGACATAAAGGAAATCTACCTAATGAAGATAAAAGCGCGACTCTAACTTGCCGGAGATGACATGGAGTAGGACATCACCGGAGCTCCGTCTTGGACCCGTTCTCCTCCTCCTGCAGTGATCCAACCTCGAGGAAATTGCCCCTATCATTGGTAGACTCTCGCACACCTGACTAGACTCACTATAATGCTCGGAGAGGGATCAAATGGGGAAAGAGGAGGATAGGTGTTATTTATAGGCATGGAGAAGAGTCCTTATTGACAGGCGATTATGGATGAATCAAAGATATGTACAAAGGTTTAGAGGGCATGCGTGGATTAGGGATGATCATAGAAGAGTTTGGTGAAAGATTAACTCAGATCAGAGTGATTAGAAGCTCGGGAAAAATGAGAGAAGACATGTGTCTTCTCATTCTGACGGGGTAGGTGGCTTGGGTCGAAGAGTGGACCCAGGTCAACTAGGGTTTGTTTTTGGTTGGTCTACGTGGACCAACTAGAAAATTCCAATATGGAAATTATTGGTAAAATCATTATTAGATCGATAACGAATTAATTAATTTTAGAGCATAAAATAAAAAATGCTTGTTATTTTATGAAGCATTTAATTACTATTTTTATTTGTTTTTATAAAGTTATTTATTACAAGTTATTATTTACAAGTATACTTATAGGTATATTCACCTATATATTGTATATTTTATTTTTATTTTGTATTTTAAATTTTATTATTTTATTCTCATATTTTATTATTTATATCTTATTTTTATATACACACATATATTTCTATTGTATTTTTCTGATGTATGATGCACACTTAAATAAATAGGGATATATATTATGTAGGTATAAGTATCGTATATTCATCTATGTATTTATATATACTATTTTATTTTTATATTTTCTTTATGGTTTTATTCTATTCTACATATGCACATATATTATAAATAATATCTACAGAATTATAAAAATATAAAAATATAAAAAATAAAGAATAAATAAAATAAATATTTTATTCAGGTATATTGTACAATAAGGGTCCAAAACCTAACTTTCACATCTTAACTTCAAATTAAGTAAAACCACCTTAATTAAATAGCTAATAAAAGTTATATATAATTAAAGGTGATTTTTATCATTTGAGTTTTTATTGATAAGATATGGGTCTGGGAAGTTTGGGTTTTGACTTTTTATTCAGAGTGTATAATGTACACTTTATGTTATTTTTGTGTAAACTCAATTTTGTATTTTTAGCTATAACTTTCATGTATAAAGTTTCTTTATTTGAGGTATAAATAACAAAAAATAAAACACGTCCCAAAAATGCTTTATTTAATGAACAAGAGATTGCAATTTTTATTGTCTTTTTGACCCTTATCCCCTTACTTTATTATTTGTTGATCCAGTCATCAAGATGCATAGATCTCGGAGTTTAGGATCATAAAATACCTTTAGCATTTTATTTATTTTATTTTCTTTTTTTCTTTTATTTTGGCTTTAACAAATACAATAATTATACAATAAATAATGGATGCTAATTTGTACAAAATAAAGGTATTTACAAGCATTTTGCTAGGGTCTAAGGTCAAAATGAAAGAGTAAATATGATGAAATGGAGATTCATCAAGTAGTGAAAGAAGTATAGTCATGTTCGACCTATGAAGTCTCTCCTATGTCTGCCCTCCGCACTAAGGTGTCTATGGTGTAAATGCCGTGGATGCCATCACTACATCGCCACGCACAAGAAGAGGGAACACCAAGATCTATGCTATTCGAGTCTTCCTCCCTGAAGAGGAATTCTATGATCTTAGTGTCATCCAAAATAAAGCAAACCTTTCTGATATCAGTAAGTAGATCATAGTCCTCGGGGTCGGCTGACACGGGTACACTCTCATCATATGTCGGTCTCTGCCCCGCGGTGGTTGCAGTGATCAAGACTCTCTCGTTGTCAGAAAGAAAGAGTATCTCTCTAGATCCATAATCAATAACGACACTCGTAGAGGCAAGAAAGGGACGTCCTATGCCGATTGGAGAATGCTCCACACGGGTGGAGGTCTCCATGGGCAATACAATGAAATCAACAGTAAAGCTCATGCCCTGGATATGAATGGCGACGTTTACCCTTCGACCTCTTTATTGATCCATAACGAATTGACAAATCATCCTAGTTTTCTTAAGAGTCTCAAGTCAAGAAACTTTACCAACGAGAAGGGTATTATATCAATCGATGCATCGGCATAAAGGAGAGTGTAATCACAAGAATGGTAAAAAATGGCACATCTCACGAGGGGTGTACTAGTATCCCCTTTCCTATAGAGTGGATGGTGGATGATGGCGTATGCAATGGCCATGGTGAGAAGGTGTTTCTCAGATCTGATTCATCACTTTCTTTTCTTGGGTGGGTGTGCAGATAATTGGTTCATGGTCTTTTGAAGTGGGGCCTAAATAATATCATGAATAGATGCTGCCACTTCAGGGCAAGTCAACATTGTTTTTAAAGATTTTCTATCTCTTACATACAAGGGAAGAAATCAAAATCAGCATCTACATAAGGATGACTAAGAGCAATATGTACATTGTCATCCTTGGGGGCAAAGGTGGGAATTGTGGTTAATGTGTGTGTGGACATAGGATATGGAAAGGGTGCCCTCTCCTTACAAACCGACTCAATAAGGTGTCTCCCGGAATCTTTTTTGTATTTTTATATTTTTTCTCATTTTTTTTGTATTTTGGGCAATTTGTAAGCTCTCATGGATGTCCGCTAGTGAATCCATGGCATAGGAAGGTGAAGCATTAGTATGGCTCTTATTTATACTAGTGAAGTCATCTATTATATACTTCATTTGCTCCACTACCCGAGTTATGTACTCAACAGTGGTATCCATAAAAGGTGGCTCCATAAACTCAGTCTTGAGTGGGTGAGATGGTGGGCAATATGATGGAGTTGGTGGATCAAAATCTGATGCCTAAAACTATGGATGAAGCGGATATGTACAAAAATAAAAATCAGGAGCAAAGTCCTCCTAATAAAATGGAAGTGGACTGACTAGAGAGTAAGAAGGATTTGTGGAGTCCGGATAAAAATAGCTCCAACCAGCCATTTCTAAAACAAAAGAGGGGATCAGAAGATCACGAAGGTCAAGTCAAGATATGCAAGAAAAAAGTGCAAATGGCAGAGAAGATTGAGTATGCACATGAACAAACACCAATATAAACAAACAAACCCCTCAATTCACCAACTCAACACAGTGATGATCGTAAAAGTTCGGTCTTTTTATCTTATCCAATTTTAGAGTTAGGTGAGAAAACAAAATATTTACAAGATCACAAGTGTAGTCACCTAGAGTGGTTATGCTCTAGTTGGCGGTGCACACCTACTAAAACATCGGAACCACTTCGTATAATGTATAAGGCAAGTGCTTCCAGCAATAATAGAGCCCAAAAGTTGATCCAAGTGCTTAAGGCACAAGTCCAGGGATGGGGGCTCTATTCCTTATGTGTGCGTGCCTCACTCGGTCTGAATGCAACTTGTGTACAAGCAGGGAGTTACTCTCCCCAAAATAATGATTTGTCCTCATGTTCAATTTTAGGGTCGAGTAGAGTTAGCAATCTTAATTTTATTGATTATTACTTTTTTGGATATTTTTAAATGCATGAATCCTAAAGAGGTTTCAATTCCTTTGGTATCCTATGGTGGTCAAAATTAGAGGGAGAGAGTCAAAAAGGAATGCAAGCATAAATCAATGACGTATGCTCAGATAGATGGTGCTCACCTTGCCTCCAGCTCTCTTCGTGCAGGATTCTAGACAGAATTGAAACCTACTCTATATGCAATGCAAACCTATGAAAGTGCCCTAGAAACATGAGTTGTTATTATCATCAAGAACAAGAGCTGACTATCTAGAAAAGAAACCTAAAGTCCAGTCTTAAAAACTCCTCGGTGCTCGCCACAATAGGACCTGCCAGCGTTGTGTGGAGTCTCTCGCGGTACATGGTTTCGAATCCAAATAATCAACAATTAAATTTGACTAGATCCAAGCACTAATCTATATGTACATGCAATTCACTTAGGGATTTAGACCTATTCTATCGATCAAGCAAATCCAACACCAAGGCTCAACCACACAAATCAAATAAAAAGAAAGGCGAAAAGGTAAAAATGCTTGAAACAAAGAAAAAGAAAAGCGAGGAAAACCATTAAAAATCTGATGAGGCCTCAGGTGAAAAGACATCGTGCAATGGACCTCGTGAAGTGTGAGTGTCCAAGCCAAATATTATTACAATTTTTTTATAAAAATAAAAAGAAAATATTATCTCACTAAATAAAACAAAAAACTAAAAGAGATTGCTCGATCCCTTCTCTCTTTGTCTTTTTCTCCTGCTCGCTCCTGGTTATCTCAGGTGCATCAACCTCCTAAGAAGTCACAGTTGTCGTTCAATACCTCGCAAGAAAGATCAACAAAGGAATAAGTGATCATAATAGTCAAATAAATATAAAAAATAATTAGCAGAAAATAAAAAAAATAATGTACAAAAATGCCACACTCCGTTGCTCCCCAACAATAGCGCCATTTGAAAACTCAAGCTTTTGCAAGGGTCGGATATTCTCACAAGGCGATAACATCATCGCTGAAGTGACCTCTCATGAAAGTCGAAGTAATTCAACAATTAACCCACAATAAAAATATAAAGCAATAAAGGTAAATGGTGTGGATCAAAATTTATTATAACTCAAAAATAAATGTGTATAACGGACAAGTAGTCTGGGTGTCGAACACATGGAGACAAGTTGGTGTGGCGGGTATATTAACTATAAAGAAATAATGAATAATTAATATAGGTATTTGTACAATATTCACTCAATTAATTAAATAATGCTTTTGTGGGCTTTTAATTTTAATTATATATACTTTGTATATATAACTTTTTTATAATTTTTATTTTCTTTTTATAATTTTCTGATTTCTAATTCCTTTCTCTTATATAAATATATATAATTATGTATATACAATATGTATAATATGATTTATATAATATAAAATATATAATAAATATTCAAAAATCAGAAAAAATACTAAAGAACAATCCTTTTTATTTTTTAAAGGATTTAAAATATATATAAGATATTTATAAAATTTAAAAGTAATATTAAATATATATAGCTATATATAAGTATATTATATAATATAGGGTATTATGATTATAAATATATCTATGTATAATCACACATTGTTTAATACAATATTTTTATGTTTATTATTTTTTCTAATGTTTTTGTGATTTTTCGGAAAATTTTACTAATTTTTCGATATTTTTAAAGTAAAAGATATACAAAATTGGGACTTTTAAAATAAGCCGAATTATTTTAAGATTTTAAAATACTAAATAAATTCAAAAATGCTCAAAACTTAAATTAATACTTAGTAATATATGTCATATAGAAACTAATACTTTAAGAGCTTTTATTATTTTTTATAAGGATTTTGGAGCCTTTTAATTTTTAGTGATTTTCTTTTTCTATTTTTAGGGGTTTTTGGTCAGAAGGTACAAAATACAATGATAAAAAATTAATATTTTTTGGAATTTTTTAAAAATAATTTTATATTTTTTAGATTTTTAAAGTCAAATATGGAATAAAATAGCTCTAAAATTTTTTTAATAAATAATAAATACATTCTAAATGGTAATTAAAAATTGTAACTTGAACAATCAACCAAAAAAATACAAGCTGTTGGCGGAGGTATTTTTGCAACTAAAATAAAAGACATGGTGCTGCAAAATTACCAAAACCTTATAATTGGAACTCAAATTTGTAATAGTAAATTATAATTACAAAAACCCAAATAAATATATATGCAAAATGCCCAGCTCATGCGAGGGGCCACGCGAGCTGAGCTGGCAAAAACCTAAATCTCATATGATAAAAGTATGAGGGTTCACTTGAAAATTTTACACAAAATATTAAACTAGTTTAAATATTTACAGGACTACAAGAAAATAAAACAAAAGGGCATGGGTATATGTGAAATTACCCGCCAAAGGGCGCGATCGGTTGGCCTGAGTTCTTTCACTTGATGTGTGGCACCTCCTCATCGCGTGATGATGCTTCGACTTCGATTGATGATGTTTCGACTTCGATGTCTGAGATTAGATCTCATATGAAATCCAATGGTGGAGACTTGCTAGGATCAGACATCAACTGCTCAATCTGGGAAGATGTTCTTGATCGGACAACAGGGGGTGGGTCAGGACGAACTAAAGATGAACTCATCGCTGGAGAGTTTGGATCCGTTGCCGCTCTCATCTCCGGCCACTTGGAGCACCGCCGAGGGTCTCTTCTCACTCATGTCATCGTCCCGCATCTATAGATGCCCTCAAAAGGATCGGGGGCTCACTGATCAAGCCCTAGAGCTCTGATACCTAGAGGTGTTGTTCTTGGTCCAAAAACCCCTCAGATGGGGTCTTCTAGCTACTATACCGGCAAGGGAAGAATGACAAGGCTCTGGTCACGCAAGCTAGTCAATATTGATGGTTTTTGAGGTGAAATAGAGGTGGATGGCAAGGTCCGACGACTGGTGGAGGAGATGGACCTCGAAGGACCAAATCCCAATGGATCTGGTGGCTGGTGAATGGTGATAGGCGGAGAAATGGAGGGACTTGATGAATCCACGTTTCATCATCTTTATTCTATCATTTTGGCCTTAAAAAATCTAGTAAATGCGTGTAAATAGGCTTAATATAGGCATTTTAGCATTCATGCATATGTGTGTAAATATTGTATAAAATGCGGTTTTTAGTGCCAAAATTATAGAATAAAGAAAAGAAAAAGAATAAAATATTGTAAATATTTTATGACCCGAAACCCCGAGACCTAGGCATCTTGATGAATAGGTCGACAAGGAATAAAGTAGGGGGAGATAAGGGCCAAAAATACCAATGAAATTCCTTTTATTTTATTCATTCTTTATTCATTTTGGGACCTATTTTTGGTTCCACTTTTTATACATTAAATAAAGAAACTTTGTACATGAAAGTTGTAGATAATTTAATAAAGAAAAATACAAAATTTATTTCACAGAAAAATAATATACAAATAAAAAGTTATGGTCTGAATAAAATTCCAGAATACCAACTTCCCAGACCCGTATCTCGCAAACGACAACTCCAAATGCACCATACTCACCTTTAATTGTATATAGAAGAAAATAAGCTATTTAATGGCGGTGGTTTCGCATTTGGCGGAGCTACGGTTTGAAAGTTGAGTTTTGGACTCCCTTTGTACCTTGTACATATTAAAATATTCAATTTATTATTTATTTATTATTTTTACAATTTTATATTTTTATAATGTTGTAAATAATACTTATAATAATAATGTAAATTAAAATAAGAATAAAAACCTAAATAAAAACAAAAATAAAATACTTAAAAATAAAATACATAGATACATTACCTATATATATACCTCTACAAAACATACTTGTATTTTATTAAATATACAAAACATATCAGAAAAATAAAATAAAAATATATTTATTTATATAAAAGTATGTTATAATTTTATAAAATAAGAAATAAAAATAATAAAATTAAAATCACAAAATAAAAATAAAAGAATAAAATATGTAGATAATATACCTATATAGGGGCATAAATGCAAACTTGTAAAAATATACTTCATAAAAATAAATAAAAATCACTATAAAATAATTTACAAAAAAATAAACATTTTTTATTTTATAATCAAAAATTAATAAAATCGTTTACTATTTTTAAATGATTTTACAATAATTTTTTCCAGGCTTTTTCCTGGTTGGTCCACGTGGACCAACCAGGAGGGCTGGAGAGTTGACCTAGGTCAACTCTCTGACCCAGTGCCTGCTGCCTGTCAGAATGACTTTTCTCTCGTTTTTGATGATTTTTGGAGGCCGATTCTTTCACCGTTTGAGGTCGGTCTCTTCACGAGATATGTAGCCCTATGAATGATCATCCACGCCCACCTATTGGCTTGGCGATTCGATCAAAGATTCGCCCGTGACACGCCCTTGAACATCGCGCCAGAGCCATGTTTCAAAATAACCCCTCCACCTCCATTTTCGACTTGAACCCTCTTTGACCACTGTTCTCCCTCTCTTTGGCGAGCTTTGGACGGGGGCTTGTGACAGGAGACCCTCCAGCTCCCTCTTGGCGTGATTAGTCGGCCTTAGAGTGGTCTCCATCCTCCATCTCCGGCCACCGCCGTGAGGTTCCCACTTCTTGGCTCCTATAGCCAATCGAGGTTGTTTCCCACTGTTTCTCTTTGCATTTTAAGTAGCTGTAGAGTTAGGTTTTATTTCATGCAATTGTTTTGGTATTTAAATCAGTCTGTAGCCCCGATTTCATCGTCAAACGCCTTGCCGGAGCTCCAGAGCTCCGGCCACTATCTCCACCATCCCATGACCGTCGTTTTCCGCCAATAAAAGCCAGGTGCTTGCGCGTCGGTACTGCTGCGTTTTATTTTGTCCATTGCAGGCCCTGAAGGAGGCAGCGGAGCCTCAGATTTTGCCCGAGATCAGCCCCAGGTCGCACGCAGCCGCCACGACCATCCGATGGACATGGGGCTCTTCTGAAGACCCCATCGTGCGCGGGGAGGCCCCATGGACTTTTGGCGTCTTCTATCTATCCCTGGGGACGACGTAAGTGAGGTGGGGGGCAGACCGAAGTCCGCCCCAGCGGTGTTCATCGGCTGTTCTTCCACACGTTCCCCCGGCCGTTGATTTTAGGCATGTTCTTCACGGGTTACAGCCACCGTCCGATGCGCCTGCTCCAGCACCGTTGATTCCCTCGCGGGGATCTAATCTACGCCATCCGAGCCCAAGGGGTATCGGGCCTTGCTGTGCTGCCACGTGTCCTAGTGGAGCGGCATCCACCGTCCGCCAGCGCCTATGATCTGGGTATTTTGCAAAGTTAAACCCATCATTTTTTGTATATAGTATTTAGTTTAAAACTTTCATTTGCAGACATACAAGTTTTGTAAAAATTTTAAGTAGGACCTCAAACTTTCTGGTAATTGCGAGGGGGTCCTCGCCAGGTCGCGTGTACACCACGTGACCTCTGGTGTTTTTGCAGGAATTCCCTCGCTATTTCGTATTATTTCTATTTAATGCATGAATTTTTTGTGTTAGTGATAAAGTTTCTGGCACTTTTGCGCATAAACCCCTGGATTTTTGTCTATTGACAGAAACACCCTTTCTAAGCGCGTGCATTGCACGTGTTTAGTTGGGTATTTTACAGTAACACCAGTGCGGTTCTAGTTTTTGAACTTAGTCTACAAACTTTGCTAATTAGTTCAATAGTTTCTGGAAACATTGCACGCAAGCCCTCCAATTTTCTGAATATTTCAAAAATACCCCTGCGAACATGCCTTTTCGTTTTGCTTCTGGTATTTATTGCATGTGTCTATAAAACCCAAAAAAATCCCCAAAATTCAGTTTAAGACTCTGTTGCATCATAGATTAACGCCGTATTTTTATTTTTCATAATTATTGCTTTTTTATATTTATTAAAAATCAAAAATAGCCTTTTTCAGCACTGTCTAGCTTATAAAATACCAAAAAAATATAAAAACTCTCCAGAAAATTCCCAAAAAAATATATTTTGTGTCTTATAGTGCCATTTAGCTCCAAACCAAAAATCATTAAAAAATACAAAACAAAACTTATAAAAATTAGAAAAGCCCAAAAACCTTCCTAAAAATCTAAAAAATCCTAGAAAAATCCTAAAAATATAAACTCAGTTCCTGTAGTTCTCTATTATATTCTCTTTTATGGAAAATTAATTTGAGGAATTTTTGACACTGTTTACTATTTTTCATCCTCAATTTAATTTCGGCCAGCAACTTTTATTCACTGTTTTCTTTATTTAGCCCTTTAAAAATACCAAAAACATTCTTAAAAATTCCCAAAAATCACAAAAACAGTAAAAAAGTATAAAAAGCCCAAAAAGACTTTATTTGCTAATTTTTGGATATTTTTATCTATTTTTATAAATATATCTTTCTCCCTCTTTTTACGTAGTTCCTACATTCCAATATTGAATAAGAAAATATAAAAAAATATAAAATATAAAAAAGAAAATATAAAATCAGAAAATTAAAAATCAAAATACAAAAATATAAAATTAAAAAAATTAAATAAAAAATATAAAAATTAAAAACCCACAAAAAATTAGCATAATAGACACTTGATCACATACACACGCATTCTGAGCCTTAGTGCCCCGATCTACCTGTCTGCTCCCTGTGTTCGACCTCTACAATACTTGCACCTATACACATCTTGTTGTAGAGTTATAATAAATTTTAACTCCGCACATTTATTTTCATTGCTTGATTTATCTGTTGTGGGTTAATTGTTGTTTTAATCCGAATTTCGTGTGGTCGATTCAGCGACTGAGTTCCCGCCTTGTGTGGAACTTAAGATCACCGATTTTTGGGTTAAACAAATGGCACCGTTGACGGGGAGCAACAGCGCTTAGTTCGGGTCTTGTTTGTGTTTGTGATTTATTGTCTATTTTGCGGTTTTTTATTTTTGCTTATTTTTGTTCTTTTATTTTGATATATCATTTGAATTGTCTGACCACCCTCTTGTTTGGCTTTGTACGAGGTACGCGGATCGAGGGAGGCACTCCTTTCTAGGAGCGCTCGTGCAACCACGTGAGGCGGCTTCGGCTTCGTACTAAGGCAGACTTGGAGGGAATTTTGAAGACAACTTCTGAGCTTTTATTTTATTGCATTTATTTTTTGTAATTCAAGTGAGAGAGAGACCACTATTATTGTAATAATACAGGTATTCGGACATTCAGGACTTTCGGGCCTAATTTCCAGGTGTCTGTTCACCTGGGAGCTCACCGCGGCTTTTTACGGTTTTCTTCGCATTTTTTTTATTTTGTTTTGTTTTCCGATTTTATTTCTTTTGTGTGATTGAGCCCTTAGTCTTAGGAGTTGCTTGCGATAGAATTAGGTCCAAACACCTTAATCAACATTGCATGTACCTATAGTCACGTTTGGACTTAGTCAAATTTTAAACAGTTGATCATCATCTTCGATCCGCCGCGCCGCGAGCTCTCCCCGTAAAGCGCTTTCTCCTAAACTCAAGTGTGTTGAGCAGAGGAGGGGTGAGCCTAGACCGGACTCTAGGGTTGAGGATTGGTGGTCGACTTGTGGTTCTTCCCGCTAATAGAAATTTCTGAACTTAGGGCGATTTCATCGGCTTTGCATTTGCATATAGATAGGTTTCAATTCTGCTGAGCATCCTTGCATGTAGAGTGCTGGAGGCAAGGTGAGCATTTCTCTTTAGCATCCAACATTGATTTGACGCTTGCATTGCTTTTCCGACTCTCCCTCTGATTTTGCTAACGTAGGTGCTCAAAGGGATTGAATCCGCGATAGGATCGTGCATTTTTACTAAAAATCCAAAAAAAGTGATAACCAAATAAAATCGGGACTGCTAATATTACTTGACCCTAAAATCCACCAAAAAGAAAATCTTGTATTGGGGCGAGTAATCCCCTCATTGTCTTCGTTTTACATTGCCCGCGCACACGCTAAGGATTAGTGCCCAAATCCCATATTCAGCCCCCTAAGTATTTGTGCAACTTTTGGACTTCTCACCTAACTCTAAAACAGACAAGATAAAAAGACCGCTCTTGTGGTCTCTACCGAGTTGAGTAGGTGAATTGAGGGTTTGTATTATTTTCATTTTTGTCTGTGATTGTTTTGTGTGCGTCCTAGATCATCTCTGCGCATTTGCACCTTCTTCTTCACTTCTCTTGACTCGACCATTGTGCTCTCCCGATCATTTTCTTTTGTTTCGAGATGGCCAACTGGAGCGTATTTTATCCGGACTTTGCTGATTATTCGTTCACTCCAGCTGGTCCACCTCCTTTTTTCCAGGAGGACTTTGCTCCTGACTTTTGTACATATCCGCCTCAGCCACAGTATCAGACATCGGATTTCTACCCACACCCACCTCCACTTCCGTATTATCCACCTTCACATCCACCCGAGTCCGAGCTGTTGGAATCACCTTTCATGGAGTCCACCCTTGAGCACTTGACCCAAATGATGGATCATATGAGACAGAGGATTGGCCACCTCACTAGTACCAATAAAAGCGACCATGATATACCACCATCTGATGTTATGGGTTCACTCGAGGATTTCCATGAGAGCTTGCAATCGCCCAAAATACAAAAAAATGAGAAAAATTTAAAAATACAAAAAGAGTTCGGGAGACACATGATCGAGCCAGACTGTGAGGAGAGATACCACTTGCCAGATCCTTTGACCACACAGCCTTTCACACCAGGTCCCACCTTTGACCTCGAGGATGCCACTGTACAGACTGCTCTTGGCATGCCTCATGTATATGCTGATTCCGACTTCCTCCCTTGTATGGAAGATGTCCAAAAATTCAAAAAAAAATGCTATCTGAACCCGAAGTGGTGGCTACTATTCATGAGATCATCCGTGCCCCACTTCAGCAGGCCATGACCCATATGTATGCTCCTCTTCCCAAGAAGAGAAAGCGGAGGAGCAGATCTGAGCGTCACATATTGACCATGGCCACTGCCCACGCCATCACACACCGTCCCATTCCTCGGAAGAGGAACACTGCCACACCTTTCATTAGTTGCACAATCTCTGACCACACATGTGATCACACTCTCCTAGACGGCGGTGCTTCGATCAGTATCATACCCTTCTCGCTGGTACAGTCTCTTCACTTAGGGCCTCTCAAGAAGACCAGGATGATCGTACAGTTTGCTGATGGATCAATAAAGAGGCCGAAGGGTATCCTTGAAAACGCCGTCATTTCGATTCAGGGAACGAGCTACACTGTTGATTTTGTCGTATTGCCCATGGAGACCTCCACAGGGGAGCATTCTCCAATCATCCTGGGACGACCATTCCTCGCCTCTGCGAGGGTCGTTATTGATTACGGATCAGGAGAGATTCGCTTCCGTCCTGCTGACGAGGGCGAAGCAGTGATCACCGCACCCACTGCTGACCAGAGACCCGCACCTGATGTGACTCCACCTATCTTGGCTGACCCCGAGGACTATGATCTATATGAGGATATCAGAGAGACCTTCTTCATGACCGATGATGAGACCCGAGAATTCCTCTCCAAGGAGGAAAGCTCGGAAAGCATAGACCTTGGTGTTTCCGCTTCCTGTGATTGGCGATGTGTTGATGACATCCGCGGGATCTACACGATTGACACCATTGAGCGGAGGGCGGATTTAGAGACTATACAGGACGGACATGCTCTGACTACTTCCACTGATGAGTCCGTTCCTGTTCACATAGATACTAATGAGCCAAAGGTCGAATTTGATTTAGTTGCTTTTCTTCAGAAATTCGGGCTTTTTGATGAGAAAGATGATCCGGTTGAAATTATAGAGGATGACCAGAGTTCGACTACTTCCATTGATGAGTTCGTACCTTTTGATTTTGACTTGGATGACACCCCGCTGGACGACTCTGAGTACACTTCTTCCGATGAGGATGAGTTCGTCCCATTTCACTTTGATATCAGCGAGACTCCCAAGGCCGGACCTAGCCGTACTTCTTTCACTGATCCGTCTGTGCCTTCACACCCTAGGGCCACTGAGGACCGTCACCCTGTCGACCCTGATCAGTTTTTGTCATCTGAGGACCCTGATGTCGACCTGCACCACACTAGATCTATCCCTCAGCGGTCCCGCAAGAAGGTTCGCTTTCTACCTTCTTGACCCTCTGTACATCCATCCTGTTGTACATTCATGTTGTGTACCTCCGTCTCTCTTCCGTATTGCTCGTCCACCCATTCTCGTGTTTGCCTAGCTTAGGACGTACTTTGTCCTAAGTATAGGGGGTGGACGAGTCGAGTGTTCTTTCATCGTTCCGTGTCATCACTCCTGTCGTTGCCTATACTTAGGGCTTCCTTCACCCTAAGTATAGGGGGAGCGATGCGTACATCCTCACAATCTCTTCTTCTATCTTCATCTCTTTTTCTTCTTTTCTTCTTTTCTTCTTTTCCTCTTCTATCTTCTTCATCTACCGAAAAGGTGCCACCCCTTTTTGTCAGTCTTCTATACTTAGGACGTACTTTGCCCTAAGTATAGGGGGGTGTGCACCCCGAGTTCCTCTATTTTTTCGACCCTCTCCATTGTCTCCTCTTCTTGTCTATACTTAGGGATATCTTACCCTAAGTATAGGGGGAGACAATCTGAGTATGGTCTGTTCATTCCCGCCCTTGACCCTCCCTGCTTTGTGTACAGTCTGCTATACTTAGGATTATTTGATCCTAAGTATAGGGGGACGGTCAACTTCTCATTCGTTCATTTGTTTCTTCGTCCATTTATTCTTTAGATTTTCCTATACTCAGTACGAGTTATGTCTTCTCTTTTCTCTCTGATCTATGAGGACATAGCTCAAGCTAAGTATAGGGGGGTCGTATATACTACGTATATACTTTAGCCATAACTCGTACTTTCGTATTTTCCTAATAAATATGGCTAATAATTCATCAAAATTCATTAAAATTCCTTGATAAAAAGGTGTTTTATTCCTCAAATTCTTTTTGTATTTACTGATTAATAAATCAGGTGAAAATGTTTTTTGTAAAATGTTTGAAAAATAGTTTGAAAATCTTTGTGAGCATTTATTGAAAACTATTTTGAAAATATTTTGTTACATGTTTTCAACCTTTGTAAAAATGTGTGATTTGTAAAAATTTCTTTTCTTTGTGTGAAATAAAATGTTTGAAAAATGATTTGCAGATGGTTTGAAAAATGGTTGCAAAAATATTTGAAAAATCTATATATACTATTTGAAAAACCTTTGCAAAATGATTTTCAAATGTGTGTACATGTTTGTAAAATGTTTGTAAAAACTATTTTGGACTATAGTTTTCAAAAATGGTTTGAAAAATCTGTGTCAAATAAGTTTGAGGAATATTTACATCACACCAAAATCCACTACCTATATATATGTATAAAATTGACCACTTACCCTGTAAATTCTTAAAATCCACTTCTTGTATATATAAGAAGCACTGTCGTGTACATATTTTTCACCTTGCTTTCAACCAAAATCTTTTTGTTTTCAAAAAATCCCAAAAACATTTGCAAAACTAAAATCCAAAAACATTTGAAAAATCTTTTTTGAAAAATACAAAAAATGCATCTGCATATGCATGCATCAGCTTTTCAAAAATCCATAAAAAGTTCAAAATCCTTGAAAATTGCATCACAAAAATATTTTCTGCATGGCATTTGCATGGCATTCGCATTTTTCGGATTGAGCTGGATAGTTGAACAAGTCTAAGTAAAATCCGGAGATTGGAGCTTGATTGGACCTTAAAATCTACCTAATAACAGGAACCTTATAGGAACTGGGTTTGAGGTAATTCAGGTCTAGTTGACTTAATTCTTTGAGGATCACGGGACTTGGTTCAATGGATTCTTGACTGCCTAAGTAGAGTATTTCGGAGCACACGCACGACTCTTGTTGATAATGACTTGACTTGGACACCTGCACCTTTCACATGGCTCGACTCAGTTGGAGTGGTGAGGGGATTGGATTTGCCGGTATGAGACGCACACAAGTGGAAACATTTGTCCTCCTCTAGGGAGGGAAGTGCACCCCAACCCGTCCAGTGATTAGGAAGTCTAAAGACAGGAGGCTGTGGGTTGCGATAAAGCTTCAAAAGAGGGACAGTCCACTGGCTCAAGAGGAAAAACTCCTTATGTAAATGCTGCTGTGAATAGTATTTCAAAAAAAAAGAAAAAAAAGTTCAGGCATGTACAAAAATAAAAAGCCTGCAAAGTATGTACATATGTTGTAAAGTCAATAAGCAAGCTTGAGTTCCAAAGTCATATCATGTGAGCCTGCAGCTGGATGACTTGACTACACTGGTCTTGCATCCCAGGATAGGTAGCTACACTGGCTACCGTCCATTGTTCTCTTCACCCCCTCCTCTTGAGCTGGTTGCCACTTGAACTTAGAAGGGAATACCCCGCTCCTTGAGGATGGAGTTATTGGATTGGGGAATCATTGGGTCGTCATACTGGAGAAGTCAGTCTCTTTGTCATTCTAGCTGGAGAGAGCCACCATCACTTACACTGTACGAGTCAGACTCATAGTCGTAAGAGTTTGCGTATGAGTTGAGATATTTCTGACCTGGCTATTGAGGAGACTTGGACAGAGTTTTGGAATTCTCAGGGACTGTTGGATTTCAAATTCGGTTGTCAATAAGGGTTCCGCCTGTACTAAAATTCCAAAGGTCTGACTTAAGCTCCAAACTTTGATTTTGAGAGGACAAGTTTGATCATTAAACTTCATCCATCTTTCTTCTTTTTCTTTTCTTTGTTTTTCTTTTTCTGCACTTATTGCATAAGTGTTTGCTAGGGACTAGCAAAGGCAAGTATAGGGGGATGATGAATCCACGTTTCATCATCTTTATTCTATCATTTTGTCCTTAAAAACTCTAGTAAATGTGTGTAAATAGGCTTAATATAGGCATTTTAGCATTCATGCATATGTGTGTAAATATTGTATAAAATGCGGTTTTTAGTGCCAAAATTATAGAATAAAGAAAATAAAAGAAAAAAAAATATTGTAAATATTTTATGACCCGAAACCCCGAGACCTAGGCATCTTGATGAATAGGTCGACAAGGAATAAAGTAGGGGGAGATAGGGCCAAAAATACCAATGAAATTCCTTTTATTTTATTCATTCTTTATTCATTTTGGGACCTATTTTTGATTCCACTTTTTATACATCAAATAAAGAAACTTTTACATGAAAGTTGTAGATAAATTAATAAAGAAAAATACAAAATTGATTTCACAGAAAAATAATGCACAAATAAAAAGTTATGGTCTGAATAATATTCCAGAATACCAACTTCCCAGACCCGTATCTCGCAAACGACAACTCCAAATGCAGCATACTCACCTTTAATTTATATAGAAGAAAATAAGCTATTTAATGGCGGTGGTTTCGCATTTGGCGGAGCTACGGTTTGAAAGTTGAGTTTTGGACTCCCTTTGTACCTTGTACATATTAAAATATTCAATTTATTATTTATTTATTATTTTTACAATTTTATATTTTTATAATGTTGTAAATAATACTTATAATAATAATTTACATTAAAATAAGAATAAAAACCTAAATAAAAACAAAAATAAAATACTTAAAAATAAAATACATAGATACATTACCTATATATATACCTCTACAAAACATACTTGTATTTTATTAAATATACAAAACATATCAGAAAAATAAAATAAAAATATATTTATGTATATAAAAGTATGTTATAATTTTATAAAATAAGAAATAAAAATAATAAAATTAAAATCACAAAATAAAAATAAAAGAATAAAATATGTAGATAATATACCTATATAGGGGCATAAATGCAAACTTGTAAAAATATACTTCATAAAAATAAATAAAAATCACTATAAAATAATTTACAAAAAAATAAACATTTTTTATTTTATAATCAAAAATTAATAAAATCGTTTACTATTTTTAAATGATTTTACAATAATTTTTTCCAGGCTTTTTCCTGGTTGGTCCACGTGGACCAACCAGGAGGGCTGGAGAGTTGACCTAGGTACTTTACCTTTGCTAGTCCCTAGCAAACACTTATGCAATAAGTGCAGAAAGAAAAAGAAAGAAAAGAAAAGGAAGAACTTGGATTTTATTTGATTATCAAACTTGTCTTCACAAAATCAAAGTTTGGAGCTTAAGTAGGACCTTTGGAATTTTAGTGCGGGCGGAACCTTAGTGAGAACCGTGTTTGAAATCCAACAGTCCTTGAGAATCCCAAAACTCTGTCCAAGTCTCCTCAATAGCCAGGTCAGAAATACTTCAACTCAAACGCAAACTCTTACGACTATGAATCTGACTTGTACAGTGTAAGTGATGGTGGCTCTCCCCAACTAGAATGACAAAGAAACTGACTTCTCCAGTACGACTACCCAATGATTCCCCAATCCAGCAACTCCATCCTCGAGGAGCGGGGTATTCCCTTCTAAGTTCAAGTGGCAACCAACTCAAGAGGAGGGGGTGAAGAGAAGAATGGACGGTAGCCAGTGTAGCTACCTATCCCGGGATGCAAGACCAGTGTAGTCAAGTCATCCTGCTGCAGGCTCACATATTTGACTTTGGAACTCAAGCTTGCTTATTGACTTTGTACATACTTGCAGGCTTTTTATTTTTGTACATGCCTGAACACATTTTTTTTTGAATACTATATACAGCAGCATTTACATAAGGAGTTTTTCCTCTTGAGCCAGTAGACTATCCCTCTTTTGAAGCTTTATCGCAACCCACAGCCTCCTGTCTTTAGACTTCCTAATCACTGGACGGGTTGGGGTGCACTTCCCTCCCTAGAGGAGGACAAATGTTTCCACTTGTGTGCGTCTCATACCGGCAAATCCAATCCCCTCACCACTCCAACTGAGTTGAGCCATGTGAAAGGTGCAGGTGTCCAAGTTAGGTCATTATCAACAAGAGTCGTACGTGTGCTCCGAAATACTCTACTTAGGCAGTCAAGAATCCATTGAACCAAGTCCCGTGATCCTCAAAGAATTAAGTCAACTAGACCTGAAGTACCTCAAACTTAGTTCCTATAAGGTTCCTGTTATTAGGTAGATTATAAGGTCCAATCAAGCTCCAATCTCCGGATTTTACTTAGACTCGTTCAACTATCAAACTCAATCCGAAAAATTCTCATGCTATGCAATGCGATGCAGAAAATATTTTTGTGATGCAATTTTCAAGGATTTTGAACTTTTTATGGGTTTTTGAAAATATGATGCATGCATATGCAGATGCATTTTTTTGTATTTTTCAAAAAGATTTTTCAAATGTTTTTGGATTTTAATTTTGCAAATGTTTTTGGCAATTTTTGAAAACAAAAAGCTTTTGGCTAAAAACAAGGTTAAAACTATGTACACGGGAGTGCTTCTTCTTATATATACAAGAAGTGAATTTTAAGAATTTACAAGGGTAAGTGATCAATTTTATACATATATATAGTGGATTTTTGTGTGATGTGTATATTCCTCAAACTTATTTGACACAAGCTTTTCACACAATTTTTGAAAACTATAGTCCAAAATAGTTTTTACAAACATTTTACACACATTTGAAAACATTTTGCAAAGGCTTTCAAAACAGTATATATAGGTTTTTCAAAACATTTTTGCAACCATTTTTCAAACCATTTGCAAATCATTTTTCAAACATTTTTATTTCACACAAAGAAAATAAATTTTACAAACCACACATTTTTACAAAGGTTGAAAACATATAACAAAATATTTTCAAAATAGTTTTCAATAGATGTTCACAAAGATTTTCAAACTATTTTTCAAACATTTTGCAAAAAACATTTCCACCTGATTTATTAATCAGTAAATACAAAAAGAATTTGAGGAATAACCACATCTTTTTATTAAGAATTTTTAATAAATTTTAAAGAATTTTTAGCCATATTATTAAGAAAATACGAAAGTACGAGTTATGGCTAAAGTATATACGTAGTATATACGACCCCCCTATACTTAGCTTGAGCTATGTCCTCATAGATCGGAGAGAAAAGAGAAGACATAACTCGTACTAAGTATAGACAAGTCGAAATAATAAAGAATAAATGAATGAATCAATGAATCAACGAATGAGAAGTTGACCGTCCCCCCTATACTTAGGATCAAATAATCCTAAGTATAGCAGACTGTACACAAAGCAGGGAGGGTCAAGGGTGGGAATGAACAGATCGTACTCAGATTGTCTGCCCCTATACTTAGGGTAAGATATCCCTAAGTATAGACAAGAAGAGGAGACAATGGAGAGGATCAAAGAATGGAAATACTCGGGGTGCACACCCCCCTATACTTAGGACAAAGTACGTTCTAAGTATGGAAAACTGTCTACAAGGGCGACACCTTTTTGATAGATCAAGAAGATAGAAAAGGAAAAGAAGAAAAGAAGAAAATAAGAAAATAAATCAACCGACAACAGAGTGATGTGAACAGATGGATCTGTACAGCGGGAGATAGATTTGATCACCATGTATGAGATGTAGATGATGAGAGTCAAAGGACACATATCATACCAGAAGAATGGGGGCAACGTCAATGGTCGGCGGATCATGATCAAGATATAGTTTCAAGCGTTGACCATTGACGCGGAAGGTAGCGGAAGATGACGGTTCTGATATGTCGATGCTGCCATTGTCATGTACCTTCCTGACCACATATGGTCCTTTCCACTTGCTCTACAATTTCCCTGGGAATAATTTCAGCCTGGAATCAAACAACCATACTCTCTGATCTGGCTCAAACTGTTTATGGCTGATATGCGAATCGTGCCATGTCTTTACTTTTTCTTTGTACTGTAGGCTGTTGGAGAAGGCTGTGTCTCTCAATTCTTCCAGGGCTGCCAATTCTGCTCTTCTCTGTTCTCCTATACTCTCGGGATCTAGAAGCAATTCTGTAACTGCCCAAAAAGATTTGTGCTTGATTTCCACTGGCAAATGGCACGGCTTGCCATAGACGAGACGAAAGGGAGATGTTCCCAATAGATTCTTGAAAGAGGTCCGATAAGCCCACAAGACCGAGTCCAAAAGCTGTGACCAATCCTTTCGGTCTGGGCGGACAACTTTCTGCAAGATAGTCTTTATCTCCCTGTTCGATACTTCGGCAAGACCATTAGTCTGAGGGTGATAAGGAGTGGCAACCCGATGGTCAATGCCGAACTCGTCTGCAAGGGCCCTGACTTTGTCATTGATGAAGTGAGACCCCCCGTCTGAAATCAAGACTCTAGGTACACCGAACCGTGAAATGATATTTTTCCTCAAAAATTTGCAAACGGTTTTAGCATCTGCGGCTCGGGCGGGGATGGCCTCAACCCATCGGCTGACATAATCTACAGCGAGCAAAATATGCTCGAATCCCTGACTTTTAGGAAATAGGCCCATGAAATCAATACCCCATGCATCAAAAACCTCACAGAAGTGAATGGGTTGCATGGGCATCATGTCTCTCTGTCCGCAGGTTCCCATTTTCTGACAGTCAGTACATCTCTTCACGAACTCATCAGAATCCTTGAAGAGAGTAGGCCACCATAGGCCGGATTGAAGCACCTTTTGTGTTGTTCTTTTTCCAGAATGATGTCCTCCTGCCTCAAGCTTGTGGCAGTATGTGAGGACGCTATGCTGCTCTTCTTGAGGAATGCACCTCCTCCAGATACTATCCCCTCCTTCATGATAAAGGACGGGATCCTCCCAATGGTAAAACTTGGCCTTAGCTAGGAAGGTCTCAAGTTTCTGCCTGGGCCAACCCTGAGGGACTGTCTTGGCAACAAGATAGTTTACAAAGTCAGCATACCACGGGAGTGAGGTGACGGCCAAGATCGCCTCATCTGGGAATGTCTCAGTGATAGGTGCGCTGGGCTCAGATTCCTCAGGATTCTCCAATCTGGAGAGATGATCCGCCACCACATTCTTGACTCCAGGCTTGTCCTTAATCTCAATATCAAATTCCTGGAGTAGAAGGATCCATTTGGA